>HF970772.1:94743-106671 GCA_000604205.2 Neurospora africana FGSC 1740
ATGTTCCTCTTGTGTTAAATGGGGACGTTTTGCGACGTGGAGTGACGACAGCGATCTAGTCAGTGGTGAGGATTCATAGTCGTCACCCAAGACCCTGGGGCCGCCGATCACTATCCCGAAGCCCCGGCTCGGATTCCACCTGGTCCCCCTTTACACAAGCGATGCGATGGCCAAATCCTTGTTAATCCTAAGTTGGAATACCTATCGGGTGGTATTCCAAGCAGCCGGGATGAGCAGAGTGATTAGCGTTGGCGCAATGCGACCAGGGCGTTGGTGTCCGGATGCAGGGCGGGAACGGTGGATGATGATGACGATAAAAGGGCGAAGTAGGCGGGTTGTTGGCGAGTGGGTTGTGTGCTATGTGGGTTCACGAGGGGGATGTTGTTCTTGTTGTCGTTGCTTGCTCGCAGGTGCGGCAGAGTTCAGTTGTTGCGACGAACAGGATCTGACAATGAGGGGCGTGCAAGAAGCAAAGCCGTAAGCGTAATGGTAGAGTACCAGAATCGGGTAAATGCTCTATCGATAGACGAATGCGCCGTGTATGTCGGGTATTGATAACTGCCGTAGTAGGGAGTCTTGATCGAGTGGGCCAGCGGGTAATTGCAATGGATAACCTATTGGAAAAATGCACGAATCTGCTCTGCTCCTATTGTCAAGGGGGAAATCCGTTGGTTCAACAGGTGGTGGGTTTGTATGGTTGACGAGCCGTAGAGATTGTTGGGTGTTGGGTGGACGCTGGATGGATTGTGAATGAAACTGGGGATTTCCCTTGGTTGAGACAGAGAAACGGAAGGCTGGAGCATTCACCCAGCACCCGAATGAGTGTCAGCACTCCAACAGTGAGAGCGCCCAATGCCAGGAATGGAATGTCCTGAATGAATGAATGAATGAACGAACGAAATGAAATGAAATGAATGGCGTGGCTGGAAAAGTCAACGGGAGCAGGGAACCGCAGACGTGCAGTCGGGATGGTCCAGGGTCGCGGTCGTGGTCGTGGTCGCAGTGGGAGAAAGATGGAAGCGCGAGTGGTCGGGGAGTGGAGACTGGAGAGCTGAGGGCCAGGGGAGTGGGGGCATCGAAGGGGAAAAGAGATGGAAGGTGGCCCTGAGCCTGGCGTTGTGCCTGGCCGGATGCGCGTGGGTGACGCCCAAAGTTGGAACAATTCGCGGAGCCAAGCTTTCCAAACCAAGGCTCGTGCCAGGACAAGTGCAGGGCTGGCAGATTTAGCGCAGGGTTAGCGCAGGCCTCCGTAACCTCTAACAGCCTCTAACAACGACCAAACAGCCTCCTGCAACTCCGGGCAACCACCGAAAAGGACTTTGAAGTGCCAAGCAAAGCGTGCGTAGAACGGGGTTGGGAGGTCGGGTGTTTTGGCTGGTTTGCAAGTGTGTTTGGTCCGTTTTGCATTTGCATGGCCATGGCTTCTTCTTTTTAGGTTGTTTTTGAGGTGGCAGGGAGCGGACAGCAAGGACAAGGGGCGCGCTTCCATTGCCAGTATTCGTGCGAAACGCTACGCTAGCCATCCGTCAACCACCCAGCCGGCTCCGCGATCAATGTGGATGGTCACTCGTCAGTGGTCAGTGCTGCCAATGTCTCTTGAGTTTCTCTTCAACATTTACGCTGCCAGACACATGGGAATTTACAAGTCGATACGAGCTGGATGAGCAATGCCCCAATGTCAGGGACATATTTAGACTCAGCTGAGGTCTATCATCACCGCTAGAACACACTTCAAGATCAAAGTCGAAATATGTAGCACATGACGACTAATGTTGCTTTTCTTCCGGGAGACTGGTAAAGATATTTGCAAATTGGTAGTCTACAACCATACCTAGATTCTAATTCACATGACTCTGTGCGCGATTTTAAAATGAAAGAAATTTCATTCATTGATGCATCTTTTCAACCAACCACCCCATCAATCTCGAATATGTACCATGTGGGTGGCTCGATGCCGGACATGGACTTTTCTGCTGGACGGGGTCTTTCCCTTGTGCATCTTCTTCAACCCTCCGGGGGCTTGGCTGCTCCCCTTGCTTCCGTTCACATCAAGCTCCCAGGTCAGGGCGAGTACGGGGCTGACGATGCAGATGTAAGACTCTTGTAACATTGATGAATCCACAGCATTGTACAGCGTATCCAACGTATTCATGCGTATCGCGGCAGTAATGATACGAACGGTCTAGCCTCGTTTGCGGTGGACCACGTCAGGAACGCGAACGGGAATCGGGACAGCGAGGGGAACATGACGAACCGTTGCCTCTAAAAACGGGACTGACAGATCGATCCCCGCACTGCCAGGTGCTGCTCAGCTGCGTGTTGCCGGCCGGCCGCTAATGTGATTTCTTGCATGGCGCCCCCGATTGATTGGCTCTGCTTTGCCGGCCGGCTATCGGTCTCCCCTCTTGTCTTCTTTTGGCAGTTGGCTTGATTCTTCAGTTCACAGCGAGATTCCGTCACAACTGCACTTGAAGACTTCATTAAGACTTTGGGGGTTGAAGATGTCTTGGAACTCTTCATTATATGCAGGGCGACTGAACGGTTTGGTGGGTTCTGTTATGTTACTATAAGGGCACTGCTGCCTTGAACCCCAACGCCGACCATGACCCAATCGATAGACAGCAATGGGTTCTTTGATGCTGTTGCCTACAGAAAACTATGAAATTCATGTGCTAGGTGCCTTTTGTTTTTGTCCTGTCTCTTCACTTCCGTCAAACACGCAACATCTTCCCGGTTTCGGCTGCGCACACCGGAACTCTTCCCTTCGAGACATCCTCCTGACGATATCCGACACGGCAAACGGAAATAGCATCGTTGTTGCAGTGGTACTCCCCGGACGTCATCAACGACTCCCGTCCCGTCCAGCTGAGCCCCAGTCAAACGTTTCCAAGAACAGACAACCAACGTCAACACGCGCTCCCGTCTATTCCGTGCAGCTGTTTCCACTTCCCCGCATCTCGTCATCACTCGCAGTTGACTGTGCAGCCGTGTAGTGTGCATTCACAGTTCCGACACTCGAGAGGTGCTGGGTGCGGCCATCAGTGCAGAGTGCAGAGTGCCTCCGTTCCGCTCACTGTCACACCGTCACACTCGTGACGTCCGCCTCCGATTCGTCGCCATCTCCGAGTCAAAGGGTTACGAACGGTGGACTATGGTCTTCCGAGACCATTACGTGCCACACAAGCGCAGAAGTCACCGATACCCATCCCCCAATCTCATCTCATCAACTCTTGTTTCATCTGAGCTAGGTAGACCATCCGCTTGTACACTTACACTGCCCCCATACAAGCTCGTCCGATTTGGGTTGATTAATCCACCCATAGGGCGGAACCTGGGGCTCCAACAACCATCGGACCAAGGCGACAGTCAACGCGGATCGTGACGTTTGACACACATACAGCCTGCCCTGCATAACGGAGACGGCGATCCATCTTTCCCACCAGACCCCCCTCATCTTCATCCCACCTTTTTACATCATTATATAAAAGTCTCACTCATAACACTCTATTGCGCAAGCCACACAAAGATGACTTCATCCTCATCAACGATTATCCGTATCCCCCGGACCGATACCGATCAGGAGGATGATTTCATTCTGGGAGAGGTTACCCACTCGGGAGGGTCATCCGCAAGGGGATCGAAACCGCTGAATCTCAAGATCATTGCTACGGAGGGTGAAGAACCATATGCGCTCACGCGTAAGTACCCTGCAATCTCGTCGTCGTTATTTACGCTGTTCATTTAAGGGTTTATGCACTCATTATTGTCCGCCGCAGCATGAATTTATGCAAAAGCATCCTACCCTGCCGTGCTCATGTTGGTGCATAACTTTTGAGTGCTAGTCATCGCAAAGCCATGATGCGTGCCACCTATTTTCCTCAGTCTGCTTGGAGTGACATTTGTAAAAAGGAACAAACCTCAATTGAGAAAAACGGCATGATCTGGGACCCCTTTGACTAACACATACACCCGCAGTAAAACACGACCACATCAACGACCTCCGCGCCAGCAGCTCCTCCTGCTCCCCCACAGAATGGGGATCCATCCTCTCCTCCCTCTTCATAACCGCCTCACCAGTAGAAGGCATCGAAGCCGGCGCCGAAGTAGAAACCCGGGGCAAGAAAAAGTCCATCACCATCACCATCCGTCGCCGCGTAGCCGGCATCAACCAACGGCTCGGCGCCCTAACCCTGTCCCACTCCCCCTCGTCTGAAATCCAGCTCTTCGACTGGTGTTCGCAACTCGCCATCTCCCGCCAGACCGCCCTCACTTCCCTGTCCGCCTCCACCGCGCAGGTCGCGGATCTCGAGGCCCGTGTGGCTGACCTGAAGGCTCAGTTGGAGGAGCTCACCCGGTCCAAGGTCGACCAAGAGACTGAGCTGCTGCAGAAGTTTCGGACACTGCTTAATGAGAAGAAGTCCAAGATTCGGGAGCAGCAGCAGGCCTTGAGTAGTAGAGAAAGGAGGCCGGATCCACAGGACAGACTCTCTACCGTGATTGAGAGTGCGAGGTGTAAGTCTCAAGTTAAGGTGTCAGAAAGTCAATTGGACGAGGAAGAAGAGGAAGAGGATGGCGGCGCCAAAATCGGAAGGATAGGAGGAAGACGCGGAACAGGATCAGCAGCAGCAAGGGCAAGAACCGCCCGTGTCTCCAGACCAGGAAAACGAAAGGCTGCGAATGACGTACCATCGTCAGACGACAATGACAACGAAGAATTCGAACAGATGGATGTCGACGACGAGCCAGAGCCGGAACCCTCATCCAAGACGACCACCATGGAACAAGCATCTTCTAGCAAAACGCTTGACAACGAAGAAGACACTAGTAATGATGAGGACGAAGACGAAGACGAAAGCGGTAACGGCAACAACAGAATCTCCGGTCGCAACACTCCAGACCGCTTCGACGATGATGACGAAACAGCCAGTGAACCCGATGAGGAGGATGAGACTGTAGAAGCTGGGGAGAAGGATCTTGATGTTGGCCCACCTCCTTCACCACCACCGCCGCGATTGGCGACAAGAGCTAAGGGACACGGGACGGCATCATCATCAACAACGACAAAGACGACTCCTCAGAAAAAGACGACGGCTGTTGTGGGGAAGGGGAAGGGGAAGGAGACTCCAACGCCGGTTTCTCATACTAAGCGAGCCGGGGCGACGGCTACGAGAACGTCTCAGCCTGCTGTTGTGGACGAGGGGAGTGAGACTGAGTCTGATGATGAGTTGTGAGTGGATAGTGGTGGATGATGAATGTGAGCCAGTGACAGAATTAGTGAGTCTGGGCAGCGTGATTCGACCTAACGATGGATATGAATGCAAAACTTTTTTGATGGCAAGTGTCTTTGAGGCAAGGCCCCATTGGATGGCAGTCTATATTCAATGCAGTGACGAAAATGCGATACAATCTGCTTTGGCTTAAAGGGTATAAGCAGTGCATGCCAAAGCTCTCTGTGAGTGTATATATGGTTCTCCAAGCCTTCTTGTCCGCTTTCGACAGACATCCCAGGGGCACCACGTGCGCTTTACCACCTCGCAGTCTGCAATCGGCCCCTTGTCTGCCTGGCTCTCCTGGTCGCCGGTGACAAAGGATATCACCACTCCCTTGCTTACCCCTTGGTTTTTTCCATACCCTCAACTCCTATTTCAGCACCGTCCCATTCCCATTAGACTGTTGTGCCCCTCCGGCAGCCGCAGCAGCCTTCGAAGGCAGCACAGGTATCCTCCTCCCATAATTCCCCAACGCCAATTTGGTCCCGCACGTCAAACACTCCCCGCCCTCCGGCACCTCGCAAAAGATACTCAAGCAAATACTGCACACAAATCCCGTATCAATCACGTTCCGATGGCAGAAACACGCCGCCCGGAAATCCACCGAGTCCGCACTAGGCGTGACCAACAGATCCGCCACGCTGGCATTACTCCCCAGGAACTTGCCCCCATGCTTGCCCCCTCCCTTAGCCGCGATGGCGGCCTTCTCATTCGCTTTAACCTCCTTCTTATTCCCATGCTGCTGCTGAGACCGCTGATTCCCCGCCGCCGCCAACCCCTGCGGCGCGCTCCCGCTTCCAAACCCAAACATCAGGTACTGCAACAGGCCCCTCGGCTCTTGCGCCCGTATAAACGTGCCGCGCGTGATATAACTCGCCTGCTGGAGGAACGTCGCGCTGCCTCTTAGCGCCAGCGTGTCGATGGCGATGCGCGCGTGCGCCGCCGCGAACACGGCGTTCATCGTCGGGATGTACTGCGAGGGGGAGCTGTCGCTTACGCTAACCACCAGGATGCGGGCGTGTAGGCCTGCGAGACCGCCCCCGCCCACGCCGGGGAGGGAGGCTGCGTTGCCGCCGCCTGGGCCGGCGCCGGAGGTTGTGGAGACCGAGGACTTGCCGCCGCTTGCGGAGGGTGTTGGGCCGGTGGTGGAATTGGATGGGGCGAAGAGAAGGGCGGTTTTGTTGATGTGCGAGAGGGCGAGGGTCAGGGCGCCGGAGATTTGGGTGGTGGTTGTGGAGGCGATTTCGTCGGTTGTGGTGGCGGTTATGAGAGACTGCAGGGAGGAGAGGAGGGAGCGCTCGATTTGGGCGAAGAGGGGGTATTTGTTAGCGGGCGGTGGTGGTTGTTTATTTGTGAAGGAAGCGTCGCGCATCTCGATGTCTTCGTTCGGATTCGGTTTTCGGTCCGAGTTTTGGTCGGGAGCTGTTGGGTAGAGCCATACTGCCCGGTTGGTGTGTGATGCTATGAGGGCTACTTGGTTGGAGTTGTTGAAGGCTAAGTGGGAGTTAACGAATATTAGGATGTTGGCGAGCGCTTTGGTGAGTGGGAGGACATCGTTGAGGGCGGCCCAGGCGCGAGGGTTAGTATCGATGATTATGGTGTAGAGGGAGGGGATGTCGTCGGTGTTGTAGATTTCGTAGTGTTCGGAGGCGTCAACGGCGTCCTGGACCGTCATCTTGACGATGATCTGGCAGTGACAACCTCAAGCTCGTTTCAGGACTTGTCTTTTAGCGCAGTTATAGCATGGATCGAAGCTAGTTAGTGTGGATGGTGTCGGCTCTTCGTCGCCGCGATACTCGGTGCGCCAGTGCTTGTAGGAAGCTCGTCTTTGTGCCGAAGGGAGAAACGGCAGGGTAGCTAAGCGGGTGTTCCGTCGTTGTGATCTCGTTGTAATTGCTGTCTGGGTTGGTTTGGTCCGCCGAATTGCCTGGCATAAGAGGATCTGGGACCTTCTCGTCGAGAACACCCAAGTGCGATAACGTAATGGAGAAATGCGATAACGGTCTGGGTTGCATCATGATGCGAAACGCGATCCCACACGCTACCACGTGATGCCCGATAACGCAGACTGTTGACCTTAAGCTTATTGGCGAGTTAAGATGCAGTTAAGCGAGTTCCATGCAGTTAGCCAGAGCCATGCTTCCCTTGTCTCGCCTACAGTACTGTTAGCAGATAGCCCCTATCCTCCTTGTACGACGATATTACACTCCATCCGAACATGTCCGCCACCTCCCTTTGCTTAACCTCAACGTCACAAACCGAAAAGCCAAGTGAAAGGATGAACAGTCAAGCGTGCGCAGCTGATCCAATCCCACCGTCGCTTTTCCCTATTCTGGTTGCCTCCAAGAATCGAATGAGACGATGCCAATCAACGCTATCGATTTGCTACGGGCTGAATGAACCAACCCACGTGCAAATGGAGCTGAACCTCGACTTCGCTAGTCTCAAATCCGGCACAAGGTCTCTCAGCCGCAACTCAAGGTTGGGTCCAGACCTCACCAGACCTCGATAATCCATTCCATTCCTATCAACACGGCCCTGCATACCCCACATTGTGGGTGCTCCCTCTTTGGAGTTTGGGCTGTCCAAGCTATCATCAACATGTGCCGAGGGTTTCCTGGAGAATGATGGTGCAAGACTTACAACCGAGTGGCTTGAAGTCACCCGCTGTGCCGTTGAGAAGGTGTCCTCGGTCTGCCCGAGTCGATAGTTGGACTTTTGGTGTTAGGGGTTATCCTGGCGACGACAGCTCTGCGTTGGAGGCCTACGGCTCATGACCATCATCAGTAGGTATTGTGAGGGTCCAAGGAGGAGAGCTACAAGTATATAAGGAAGGGTCAGCCAGGTAGGTAGAGAGTAGACAAGACTGAAGCTCAATTTGAATCACTATCCTTCCCGTGCTCTCTGAACATCCATCTTCTTGATTACTCCCAGCTATCTACCGCTACCACTGCAGTCACCACCGAATATCACCCTAATTATGGTAAGTTGTGCAGTGTTCCCGATCTATGACACCCTTTACTCATGGAAAACACAGGACTCCTTCAAGGCCGGCGACATCATCGAACCCGGAAGCTCTTTCAAGTCAAAGAACAGCAAATACGAACTTGTCTTCCAAGACGATGGCAACTTTGTCCTCACCGACGTGTCTTACTGTCGGGTACTTTGGAGCACTGATACCGCCAGGTCTTATCGCAAGGCTTCTAAGGGTCTCTTGCAGGACGATGGCAATCTCAGGCTTTTTGACGACGACAACGGAGAAGTATGGTCAAGCCATACCGGGGGCAGGGGCGATGCCACCTCCTCGTTGACTGTGCAGGATGATGGCAATGTCGTCCTCAGCTCGAACGGAAATCAGATCTGGGCCACCAACACTGCACAGAAGGAACCGGAGAAGCCAGAGGACCCTGCAGTGGGATCCAAGGACCGCCTTAACGCTGGCGAGGCCTTAACCAAGGACCAACGCTTATCGTCTCCCAGCGGCGAGTACACCCTGATCATGCAGGCTGACAACAACCTGGTCCTCTACAAGAAGGGCAAAGGTCAGATCTGGGCCAGAGGCAAGACTGCTGGCGTTCCTGGAGAGAAGCTCGTCTTCCGTGGAGACGGAGAGTTGGAACTGCTTACATGGTCAGGCTCCCAGAAATGGGTCACTGGCACTGCTGGCAGAGGCAACGGCAACTCTTTCTTCGCGGTCAGAGATGATGGCAACATGGTCATCTCGACTGACAGCCAGATTGTCTGGTCGTCGAAGACGGGCCCGGAGCTACCTGAGGCCAAGAGAGATCGCATCAAGGGCGGTGAAAGACTTCTAGCGGGAGAGGTACTCACTTCCCCCAACGGCAAGTTCACTCTTACCTTCCAGAACGACGGCAACTTTGTTCTCTATGAGGGTAGCGAAGCCAGGTGGGCTTCGGGCGGTCGTTCCTACGGACAAGGTGGAGGCTGGCTTACGTTGACCAGTGACGGCAACATGACAACATTCGATGACGACCAGTCTTCTCGGTGGTCTTCGCGAACCAGATACCGACGCACAGGAGGAGACTGCGAGTTGATCGTCCAGGATGACGGTGCTGCGGTGCTGAAGCTCGACGGGATCACCATTTGGGCCGTCAATGGAGGCTCAGCACAAACATACGAGCCCCGTGATGTAAGTCCTCTACCTATACCACTTCCTAGAGACAATAGTAGACTAACATCTTACGCAGTTCTCCCCTGCCACATCCGGTGACAAAATCAGCCCTGGACAGTACCTCGCTGCTGGTCAGTCCATTACCTCCAGCAATGGCGATATGAGCGCAACGCTAGATGAAAACGGCCAGTTTGTTGTTCGCTACACCAAGACAGGAGACTTCATCATCATTTCCACCAACCCCCGCAAGGAAACCGCCACGAAGCTGACCGTCGGCTACAACGATGATGTGATTCTGTGGGGTGTCAATGGAACCAAGATTTGGCAGCCCTCCAACAACGTCGACAAATTTGGCATGCATTTTGAAGATGACGACAGGGAGCGCTTCTTCCGCCGTGAAACAAACGGCAGTCTGATCCTCAGCGACAACGGCAGCCTGAAGCTCTACGGCTCCGGCTGGCCGAATGGCCTGATCTGGACCAGTGGTCGCTCCTTTGCCGGTTTTTCCAGCAAGAGGATCTCACAGCTCAAGCCAGGCGAGATCCTCGTCATCGGTCAGAACCTGCTCTCCGACAACGGCGACCACGAGCTCTCCCTCCTTCCCTCCGGAAACCTCCGCATCCGCAACACTCGTTTCAACACCAGCGTCTACTACTTCACCAACGATGACACCAGACTCACAGACGCACATTACCTCGAATTCGGCCAAGACTACGTCCTCGAGGTCCGCGGCGAGACCAACGGCATGATCTGGCGCTCCTCCAACCGCAAGTACGAGCCACCCCAACACCGCGACGGTGGCGGTCACGACGGCGATCGTGGTCGACTCAATCCTCCCCGCTTCATCCTCGACGACCGCGCCTCAGCCTACATCCGCGCCGTCGACCTCAGATACCGCGCCGACTACGTCGCCTGGCGGATTACCGACCTGGAATCTTGTCTCTCCCCGGTGCGGCCCAGCTCCTTTGGCGATACCCTCCGCCCGGGTTTCACGATGAAGCCCGAGCACATTCTGACCAGCAACAGCGGCGAGTACCAGGCCCGGTTCAACAACAAGGGCGAGTTCGCGCTCATCTGCAACACGGATAACAGCCATGGGTCGGCGCGCAGGGGGGATATTATGTGGCGGGCTAAGGGCACGGCAAACTCGAATTCGGTGTGGATCACGGCCGATGGGAATCTGTGCGTGGGCGTGGAGGAGAAGCAGAAGGTTAAGTGGCAGAGTGAGACGGCTGGGTCGGGAACGGATGCGAGGTTAGTGGTGCAGGACGATGGGAATATGTGCCTTTATGCTGGGGGGAAGTGTGCGTGGCATAGTGATACGGCGGGTGGGTGGAGGAGGGATTATGATTATTAAGAGGGTATTGGGAAGTGATGCGGTTTTTTTGGAGGAAGGAGATAGTGTGCAACTGCCATTTTGGTTTTCATTCTTGCTCTAGAATAAACATTTGCAAGAGCAGTCGACCACGAGCAGTGTTCCTCCGCTCGAATGACATCGGATGAACACCCTTGACACCGTGTCGTCAAAACCCTTACCACTAAGCAAGCCCACGGACCACCTTCCAGCTACATTTTCCAGAAAACACCTACCTCATCAACATTAGCTCACTGCCAAACTAACCATTTGATGTCATACCAACAAGGAGGCCAGCTCACATTGGTCTTTTGCTACAACGTTTTTGAGTCCTCGTATTGCTCAGGGGTAGTAAACAAGTCTCGTACATTGACCCTAACCCTGGTGCTTGCCACGATGATGAATGCAGCGCCCGGATCCAGGATTGGGCAAAAGATCTTCTGATTTTACTGCAAGCCATAATACCGGGAGGCAATCCTTTTGTAATCGTGGAGATCATCTAGCTTCCCCTTTTTGCTAGTTTGCACCAGTGATCTCACTGACGCCGTGTCGCGTCCTTCTTCTCAACCGCAGGAGTAAAGAAGTCGAGTCAGGAGGTGATAATGCATGCACGCAAAAAGCCCGAAAAAAAAAAAGGAAAGAGAGCATCCAGCCAGATGAAACGTGGGAAATTGAAGGACAAGTCTCAAGGTAGTGGATCGCTCACTGTATTCTTTTCCTTCTTAAGATGCTGCTGTCTACCTCTACCAAATGACCTTTTCCCATCCCGCCAGCCCTTTTTCTCTCCCAGACTTTAATTCCCATCTGCTTTTCCTCTCGCACTTCCTTTCTCTCTTCTATTCTTACATTCAACTCCCACGCAGACACTATCCCCATCTCGCTTTTCCCCTTTTCCCTTTCCCACCTCAACTCCCCCATGCCGCCCAGCATATCCTATCCACCACCCATTCCCGGGCCATCTCTCATTCACGACCTCAAGGCCAAACCCGGAAATTCTCAGTACTTGAAAGCAAATCCCGAATTACAAAACTCCAACCCAACATTCCCGTCGTTCTGATCCTCATACTCATTGGCGCTGCTCGCGTTGTTCTTGACGATGGTCTTGTGTCCGTCGCGACACCAGGCGCAGAGGGTCTGGCCGGCTGGGGCGGTGGAGGTGCAGCCGCACGAGT
>HF970773.1:38133-48372 GCA_000604205.2 Neurospora africana FGSC 1740
TCTAGCTATTTATTTAGTCTTCAAAAGGTTTGGGATAATGCGGAAGATATTTTGTCTAGTGTACTAGGAGTGCCAGTTAATAAACAAACCAGCATTATTAAAAGCTTGAATCGATGACTCTTCATCATTCCCGCTAAGCATCAATGCGACACCATGGGATATGGGAATTGGGCTGTGTCCGACCCCCATTCGCGATTGTGGGAGGACAATCCCACACACACATCGTAAGATAGTGGTGGCTGTGTGTGACTTTTCAACACCCCAATGCAGGCTATGCAGCAAGGAACGAGAAGAAAACTACCTCTAGGTGAGGGAGGTCTCGTAACCACCGATCAATAACAGCGACTAGCAGCCACTGCCAGCTACCAACCATCACCTAACAACCAACAGCCTCGTCGGCTTGGTGTCCAGCATCGTCCACTTCCCATGTAGATGTGTGTGGGAATAGTGGCACTTACTGCCCTGCCAGGATAACATTGCCCGTAAGGCTGTTAGTCCCATTTTTAGTTCGAACTTGGGAACGAACACGCGGGTCTTGTCAACGGTCTCCAGCTAGGATGTAGTATAGGCTACCTGGGTTACCCAAATTTCAATATTCTGTTTGGACAGTATATAAAACCCCATGTGCCTCTTCGAAACCATCCTCACCATGTTATCAAAATCAGCATAAGCTCGGCTGCCCGAGCGAGTGGCTCGTTATATAAACCAAACCACTTGTCATGTACTCTATTAATCCAATTAATCAGCCCACAAGGTCCGATATTGACAGTGGCTTCGACCAGAAGTACCATAGAGACCATGGACCAAAACGACGGTATCCCTTGCAGAGCTGCTCCTCCCCGGAGCGTGTGCTAAGAGTGAAGCTACAGGACATGGAACAAACGTTTATATAAGTCGAGGAGTTGAAAGGCCATTATTAAAACCGGAATAAATGATGATGAAGCGAAACACTAGGTAACCACCGTTGCAAACACAATCGCGATAGAACCGGACGCAGAACCGGACGCCAAACCGAACCGAAGAGATCCACCTTTGACCACTCATTACGCGATCAAAAACATCGGCAACAAACTTGCCCTTCCCTCCCCAGCAACCTCTTCGACAGATTGGGATCTAGATCTCACAATCCACATCCCCAAAGCCCCAACGGCAATACACACAACCGGCACCAATGGCATGTGCACATGTCGCCCCATCAACCCAACAGATGGCAAAATCCCTTCCACAATCTCTTTGACCAGAGACGACGACGAGGCGGCAGTGATGGTACCCACATCTGAAGAGTCCAAAGGAAATAAAAGCAGCAGGACGAGATAATGCGCTAATGCAAGGCAGGGGAAGTTGAGCTTTATGTTTGTGAGATCAAGCGAGGACTTTGCTGATTTGATGATGAGGGAGAATGTCGATGGGGAGGCGCAGCACTTCGCGAATGAGAATGGCTCTTTGGGAAAGTGCTGATGGTGGTTTTCAAGAGGTATTCTTCTTGGGTGGTCCTCTTTTGTGGGTTTGGGGGAGATCGAGTTCAAATTCTCATCGTGATGCCGATGAGTGGAGTCTTGTTTTGGGGTTACTTGATGGTGGAAGGAGGCGTGTTCAGACCGCCGCGTTTCAGCGGTTCCGGTTGGTGCTGCTGCCGTTCCAAAAGTCTGATTCCTCATGGAGCCGGCGTAGCTGCTGCCGTAGATGCCGTAGGAGTTGGATCCGTGAGAGTTGGATCCGTAAGAATTGGATCCGAAGAACGATGGTGATGGACTCAGCAGTCCGTTTCCAAACCCTTGCCCTGTGCTTATAGTCGATGTGCCAGACGTCAAACTGGGAGCAGGGGGCATCATGGTACCGTAATACCACGCGTCCAGCGGACCAGAGGCATCGCAGATGAAGCAAATGTCGTTTTGGCATTTTGTACAGCTCGGAGTGAAGGGTTCTTCGAAGGAGCCGCAGCATTTACATCTACGTACTATCTTCTCGTTGACGAAGGGCTCATGTTGAGTCCTGTAGTGGTCCAGAAAAGAAATGTGGTTCTGAAAGCGTGCGAGGCATTGATACGATCCGATATCGGTGGGCGCCACTGCCCATGGATCGATAGCTCCTCGTTTGCATTCCCAGATGAGGTCGTTGGTGACTAAGTCGTTGGTGAGTAAGCCAAGTGGTTTGTCAATATCTCCAACCGAAGAAGCTAGCGAGGACAGCATCGGAGAAACGGCTTGAGAGTTGAGGAATGGTGTGTATGGAGCATCAAAGCCAAGAGGAGCAGGATATGATGGGCTATAGGCTGGATTGATGTTGGTCTGGGCGTCTTCGTTTGACAGGTAGAGACCCTCCCTGGAAGTATTATTGACCAGCGTTGATGGGCTTTCAAGCACGATGTCGTCGGGTAGATGTTCGTGGTGGTTAACAATCGGCTGGTTAGGGCACCCAGAGGTGTGGCTGCCAACTCCGAAAAGTTCGTTCGGACCTTGGACTGGGGAATATGGTCCCGGCGAACTGATGGGAACCTGGAGACTTGGTGACATTAGGGCTACTGAATGTCTTGACTGTTTGGATGCCCGGTAGTTGGCCTCGAGCTCGGTGTCATCGAAATGTGTACACTAACGGTTTGATAAACAAGAGTCAGCCATTCTATGCCATCGACCACGGGCTTGTCTGGTGGAGTGGACAACATACTTTGACTTTACGTGTGCGACATTCTCCGCAAGCACCAACGTATGTCCGAATAAACGCCGTTCTCAGTCTCTGGGGTTCTTCCAAAGGTGTGGTGCGATGGCCTCGCCTCTTACGCCCGCTGTCCTCGACTCCTCCATCCGAGCCTTGTGTTGACGCTGGGCCAGTACTGCCGATTGAACCAGTACGAGATCTATGTCGTCTAATATGGGGTGATGGGATTTCAAGGTACGGGCTGTAGCCAATGCCGTTCTGTCTTCCCCGTTCGCGCTGCCGCAGAGCTTCTCTGAAGTGCCCAGGACGTTTGAATTCTTCCTCGACATCCCGCATCTGGTTGTAGGCCCTTTGCGCTTCTGGGCTCTGGGATGGTTTTCGTGATCCCTCAGCGCCCTGGTCAGGCTTGGCTAAACCGCCCCTGAACATGGCGCTGATGAGTTATAGCTTGATTTTGTTCTGCTGTTGAGACGGGTTGAAATAGAAATGACGAGAACAGTGGTTGACTATAGATTCGGCCTGCTGAGAGGAAGGGCGAAAGGTCGGTATAGATAGGTGGGGAGATGAAGGAGGTGTGAGTGTACAAGGCTGCGACACGCAAGTGTCTCCCACCTGATGCTATTCGTGTACACAGTAGAGGGGAACAGACTTGGAGGCGACAAGCCACGAGGAGAAGAGAGAAAAGGATTTCAAGACAGAATTATTGATAGGATAATGGGAAGGGTCTTTTTCTGTGAACAAGCAGACAACAAGAAAAGTTGAGAAAGTGTGTCCCAGCAGATGGATAGGTGTGTGCCTCCTCAGTATCTTGGGAACCCTTTCCGGTGAGAGTACGTACAGTGCACGAAGCAACCAGGGGGCTAGGCACACCCTCAGGCAGACACCAGCCTGTTGTCTGTCGAGAGTGCGCGCGATTGCGACAAACACAAATGAAATGGTCGAAGGTGATTCCTAGTAATGGAAGGTTAGGAAGTAGGAAGTATGAAAGAGATGCATACCTCTGGATTCTCGTCATGGGACAGCGTCCATTCATATTATAGTCATCGTCGATACCTTGAATTAAGGACCTGTTGGTAAGATGTTAAGCTTCGAGCCTCATTCTGCCCAATTAGGATATGGGCCGCCCTTCCAATTGGCGCAAAATGGCCTCCTGCGCCTCCTTTCCAATCATTCCATTGCCCAGCACACTTGACAAGAGGCATGACCATCCGTACTTGTCTTCGATGTACATGGTTAGTAAAGCGCGCACCAAAAGAGGTCAGTAAACATCCCGGAACTGAGGCCAAAGGATTTTTTTTTTCCAAACCCAAGGCAATTTTGTCCTGTACAATGACAGTCTCTGACAAGACCATGCCTGGATTGCACATAGGCTCGGTTGCCGGGCAAGCTGATCATGGAACAGCTTCGTGGCTGTTCATGTTTAGCCCTCATATGGTGATTGCCCCCCCGTTGTATCTTTTATGAACGTTGACCGGCCGAGCCCTACAAGGCATACGTCCCCTGGTCCCTCATGGCAAGCAGATATCCGACGGGTAAGTCAGACCGTTCGTGAGACATTTTCCGATCGCTCATGGAACAAGTCGGCTTGGTTTGCAGATCGCCATGAGGCGTGTGCGGCGGGACCGCCCGGCTCCTTTTCGATGCTCAAGCTGTCGTTGTACCCAGGCTCGAGTAGTAGTACGGGTATGTTTGCTGTTGGTCTTTGGTATTGTCAGATGAACGCCATCGCCGTCTTCGTGCGTTAAATATGCGGAGAGCAGAGGGTGAGGCGGGAGAAGGTTGAGAGTAGGTAGTAAGCTCGCCCCACATTCCAGTTGACTTCAGAAGCTCCCTTTGCCAAAAGAGGTTACAGTAGGGTGTCGCCTGAACGCTTTAGTGATGTCGTGAGCCCTGTTCCTGAATGCCGGATCCTTCCGGGGGTACCTGGTGATAGAAACACGTCATTAGCAAGCTTGGGAACAACCTACACGACGATGCTTTTCAAATTCGTCGGTGAAGTTATATTCATCTTCCCTGCATAAATTGTTCACTAGTTCTCGTATCGCTCGCATATGTGCCCTTTTTCTGGGGTAGGACATACGCCATCGCGTGCATTGGTTGGATATGAAGGAGTGACAGTTCAGGTACCGGCGACCAACTAGAGGCCCTAACTACAATCTCGACTACCTCGTTACGCTTGATGAAAGGGTCAAGTGGGATGCATATGTTTTGTCTTGTGACTTGGCACGGTTCCAAAGGAAACCATATCAATAACAAGAGACACAAAATTGATATTGTAGGGGCAGATCCTTGTTCCTCGCTATTTGAAATGATGTTGCTGTGCTAGTCGGGGGTAATGGTCCATTCCTAGGCACAGGTGACGTCGACCAACTAGAACAGGCTTCCTGCGTCTCAAAGGGCGGAAGCATTTAGAGAGCCTGAATTATGATAGTGCAGCCTGGTCTCATGGAGCCTTGCTTAATGCTAGCTTCGCGCCAGAGATAATTGCGGCAGATTCAAACCGGTCGCCTCGTTTCCAACAGGTCATGTGCCTCTCTGCTCCACGGACCGCCTGCTCGAGCAGAAGTGAAGCCGGGAAAGGTCATCTTCCGCTTTGGCCGTTCTTCAGAACCGGATCCTGTGGCTTCACGCCTTGATAGTTCGCGGTTTCGTGGGACTATACGCTCTGGAGGGGGCTCAGCAGGGAGAATAGATTGCGGGACCTGGCCTGCTGCATGAGATTTTAGTGCTGCTTTGCGACCTCTTGTAGCCGGATTCACGATCCGCACTGGAGCAACATGGTTGGATGAGTTGTCCACAGGCGGCATTGTTTTTACAGGACCATCTAGTGGAACCGGAACACCGACGGCAATGTCAGTTTGGCGTTTGTCCTTCACACGAGAGTTGTGTAACGGTGACATTGTCGTATCGCTCTTCGCTTGAGATTCTTGAGTTCCTGACCCGTCACTACGGCCTGCCTGATTTGGCACAGGTAAAGGAGGTTCCTTAATCTGTTGCGCCGGCTGTGGTTTGTGGTTGCGGACTGTGGCTGATGCCGCAATATCGGCCGAAACGTTGCCACTTCTTTTGTTGGCAACGCTTGAGCTGTGGCCGCTGGATTCATTGCCGGGCGCTTGTTTATCCGTGAAAGGTGCCGTGGGGTCGTCTTCAGGAGCGACGTTGCTGTCACTACTCGTAGCTACATGTGAGGTCTGTTCAGAGACCCCTTTGGGTTGTTGTAGGGAAGCGGTATCAACCCCATCTTTTAAACCAGAGAGTAGCAGCGTCGATTCGGGCTTCTCAGTGCGTCCTGTGTTATCTTCCGCTATGGTTACCTTTGGGCTCTGTAGCGTAATGTCATCTTTCGTGTTGCTCCTATCCAAGGTTGAGCTTTCCTCGGCCACTAAACGAGACTCTCCTGCCGGATGGCTAGGGACTGGTTCGGCTTGTTTGTGTATGTTGATGACCGGAGAGCTGGATGGAACGAACCCAATCACCTCTCTGCTCTTGATGCTTTTCCTGGCGAGTTTGGCTAAGCGTGGACCAACAGGAACTTGAGGTAGCTCTTCGTCAGCACTTTCTGCACCCGATTCAGGCTCATCGGTTTTGCTCCCATCACTAGACTTGGGCGAGGCTGGTCTTCGAGTGGTTCTACGCCTTCGTGGGTATCTTAATATCTCTTCGTCGTCTTTTTCGCTCTCCGATTCGATGTGTGCTTTCATCTTGGGTTGGGGAGGTTCAAAGCTCTCTTGGGCATTGACTTCCTGTGGCTGAGCATTCTCTTTTTTCTGGGCAGCGTGGGAGTGGTGAAATATCGAACTGGAGTCGGAGTCGCTCACTAACGTTTGGCCTTCTTGCTGATTCTTATTCTTTGCTGGGCTTGTTCGTGAATCCATAGCGGCGGAAGCGGCTGACTCGCCTCTATCTTGGTTTGCGACGGGTCGGTCTCTGTGGGACTTCGAGAGGACTCCAGGTCGTCCATTATTTCGGGATCTGCCTTTTCGTGGCAAAATGGTGTCAATGACAGGCATCGGGAAAGCGAAGGGGTCATCATCTGAGTCGTCGGGAACACTTGGGAAAGTTTCCTTGTGCTTAACCGCAAAGTTACTGTTTTCACCCACAGCCCTAACACCTGCACGCTTCTCCATGGGCTCGGTTGTAATCTCATTACTAGGGCTTTTTGCTGGACGTTTGGCTCTCCTTGGTTTCTCTGACAGTACTAATAAACCGCGTTTCTGTCGAGATTTGATCTTGAGCTCCGCCATTGGCTCATCTTGAAGTGTCACTGGATCTGATCCATTCTGTGGTTTTTGTCGAGCTCCCGCTCCCTCGTCGGAAACGAGCTTCTTCACGGACGTAGTCTTTTTGCGTTTGTTTCCCTGTATCTCCCCTGCAACAGGAGCGGCACGTTTCGAGCTACCCCCAATGACTGATCTGGGAGGCGGAGAGGCATCACTGCGCTGCTTACGGCCATCTTCATTTTCATCGTCGTCGTCGTCGCCGTCGCCGTCCAGGATGATGGTCTGTTTGTCCTTCTTTGAAGATGTCAAACGAGAGCGCGCAGAGTTACTACTCATATTGTTGTTTAGCAATGCAGAGCTCTTTCCTATGCTCGAAAGCAATGTACCCTTTCCTTTGGCAACTTGCGGGGGCTTGGAACTGTATGCTGCTTCACTCGTAATGGATCCAGTAAAGAAACTTGAACGTCCGTAAGGTCGGGTATTGCTGTCCTCTGCGTGATGTCTCTGATCATCATGATTTGACGTCCCCTGGACAGGATCACTGTGGTCCTCTTGTGACACGAACAAACTCTCTTCAGGTGGTGAAATGCTCTCCGTAGCCGCTGATCTCGGTCGTGACATGGTCTCAGCTCTTTGAGTCGTCATGCGGTTAGGGCGCATGGTATGAGTCGTTCGAGTGGGCGCAATACTTTCCTCTTGCTCTCGAGAGTCAACCTCCTGTGGAGAGGGTTCCCGTCTAGTCTGCACTTTGGCTACCACAGGGCGCCACAATGGTGCCGAGCTCGCAGGTGCCCCGGACAACGTCAAGGGCGCGCCGAACAAACTCTGTGCATATCCCATCTTGCTGGGAGGTTCATATCGTCTCCTCTTTGACGGCCTAGAGCTGTCAGCCCCATCATTGGATTCATCGACGCCGTGTCGTTGTTCGAAGGGTGATTCGTTGGGTACGAGAGCGCGACCGTGGTGGCCTGTCGGGGTGCCAAGAAGCTGGTTTAGAGGTCGGTGTCGAGTTTGGAAGTGATCCTGTTGGGCGTTGTTTCTGGGAGCGACTCGGAGAGGCGTATGCGCGGGAGTAGGACGCGCTGGCCGTGATGCTATCACTGCCTGGCGCTGCTCCTTGTCTTTCGCACGTTTGTCTATCAATTCCGAGAGATCTTGTTGCTGACGCGCCACACATTCGGCAACCTGGACGATGACGCCGCCCCGTTCCAGCTCAATCTCTTCCCCCTCGTCGAAGTCCCAGTCACGCCGCCAGTGCATATCACCAACATAGTTTCCGTGATCATCGTAGACCATGATGCGCCTGTTGAAGGTGTGGTACTTGAGGCGGCCATCCTGCCACCTCTTTTGCTTCCTTTTCAAGTCGTGGGTGAAAAGGCAGAGAAACTCAAGCACCGCGGCAGTGCTGCTTGCCTCGTTAGCCCCAGCAGCCGAGCGCCCAGAGGATACGACCGATGCCATGGTGGCTGTCGATGGGCATGTCGCAAGGGAACGACCGTCTTATCGTCGCATTACCGAATTGTGTTTGGCAATCGTCCATGTGGTGGCGGATGGCCCGACTGTCAGCCCCAGATTTGTTGGGTGAAAGAGGAACACATTCGTCGGGAGAAGCGCAGAATAGCCTCTGGTACCTCAACTTCCACAGGGGCAAGGCAGGTGGACGCGACGACGGGTAGCTTCAGCAAAGGAAGGCGCGTTCAAGCGCGGAGTCAGGTGACTGCAATGTTGTGAAGTTTAGTGTAGTGCTGCAAAATGCCCCACTCCAGGCACCCGCCCGCGTTGCCAAGAACGGGCCATTCCCTTGACAATTCAGGGCCGGGGATGAGGCCCCGCATGCTGGTCTGGCATCCCCCTGTTTCGCGTATGGCAGTGACGCTACGCTTGCAGCAGCCCATTGTCATTTTCCCATTCTGGGGCTCAGTTACCTAGGTGGGCGCTGTCCACAACAAGTTCACCAGATCTTTTCATTATTCTTCGTTTGTGTTACCTCTACCAACCTACCTCTAAGGAGCAGAGGCTGTGTTTATGCTGTCGTCGGCAGCACTGCATGAGATGGCTTCGAGGCCTTGGAAAGTTATTGAAGTTTCGACACCTTACCAACCTACCTGGGCTATGTTGCTGCAGAGCGCATCGATGCAACTGCATGGCGGCGCCCCCTCATTTCTCCACGGCCCGTCCGTCAGCCGGCATCGTTATGACTTTCAGGTCCCTCTTTCCTCTTCTGCCAGCTCGTGTTGGGCCACACCAGTCAAATGTCACAGATCCTCGTATATACTACCTCTACTATCCCGTCGTCTATAACCGTTGCTGCTACCTACTACTAGAAGTCTAGAGTCTCTCTAAGGAAACAACTGACTAGTCGTCATAGGTGGTTACCTCTAATTTCCTGTTTATTCTATGTCCAATTTCGTTACTAATTTACCTGCTCCGAGCTACCCTGTGGGCGAAGGGACAGCTTTTCGACCCAATTCAACACCTGATCTTACCTTCTCTACGATACTACCCTGAGACAGTCATCAACCGAGTTTTCTGGCCAAGCGTTGCAGTGCAGCTGAGTGGTCTTGTTGCTTGCTTCAAGCTACCTTACCTACTCCTGCCTGTAACACTCCGGGATTTGTCGCGAACAACATTTCCGCGACAGAACCTCTTTTCTATGCCCATCTCCATCGCAAATCCACTTCATCCTCCGACAAGGACATCTACCTAACATCGAAAACCGCTTCTCCAAAAAGCCTCGATCTATCACCCATTGATCGGCGGATCAGCATTGGCTTCGCCTTGTATCTTTGTCAGGGGTGTCTTGTCTGGCTGTCTAGCATCCCATCCAGACTTAGACGGCAGCAATCGAGGTACACGACAAAAGGTGTCCCAGTCGCCCGCCTACTTTCGCACTACCCAACAACCAAGATGCAGTCTGTGCAGCGCCAATTCACAAAGCTTCGAAGCAAAGGCCCCGGTAACAATGCTGCGGTCTCTGTTTTACTGAAGGAGTACGAAGACGCGGACCAGCTCCTCGCAAGGGTAAGCTCAACATTCCTGTTCATCCCCGTCCAACCGGCCACACTTTGTACTGTCGCTGACTTGATTCGTGATCCAGCTACTTGAAAATTCCAGGGCTTGGAAGGATGCCTGGGCCTCACTCGTCCACCACCAACTGCAGTTTGTCGTCGAACTCGAAGGCCTCTACGATCCGATTGTCGGCGCCTCCGACGGCCATGGACGCGAATCGGTCCCTACTCCCCGGCTACAACTCGAGCGGACATACAGGTTGAAACAGGCCTATGGCGAACTCAAGTCCGAGCTGGCAGAGGAAATTGGCACCATCGAAGACCGGGTGATTCGACCGGCTGTGGAAGCACGGGAT
>HF970774.1:865-13638 GCA_000604205.2 Neurospora africana FGSC 1740
TTTTTGAACCAACCATCAAATATCTAAGTTACGAAACGGAACCTTGCCTTTCTTTTCTTATCGTACCTTTCAGTTCTCGACCGCTTGTCACGCGAAACTGTCACCGGCGGCCATTATGCAGCAAATGGCTCTCTCGTGTGAAGTATTATCCTGTTGGGGCGTGGCAAGGTAGAGGTATGTGTCCCACAAGCCCGTCAATACCGTCAGTGGCAGGGCCGTCTAGAATATTGCGACTTTCGCAGCCATCCTCTGGTCACGACCGGAGCCTGTCCATAATTCTCGCGACCTACCACGGTTACAGCTACGTTTGGAGCAAAAGGCAAGAGGCGCCAGCACCCGTGTGAAGTCATGGAATACTGTGGTTGGCGAAAACTCGACCCCAGCGGCCGGAGCAATACACGACTCCTCCTACCGAGAACGAGATCCAGCTAAGACAGACGGGCACTGGCGTGTCATACAAGACAGTTTCTTCCTAGGCTTACATCACATTTTTGGGGGCTATTAGGACAAGAAAGAGAGCCACAAGAGTGGCCCTGGCGGCAGAATTGCGGTGTGCTCAAGGAAGGAAGGTTTCGCCGCCGCGAGTTCCCGACATTGTTCTAGTTGGAGGAAGTTCCCGCAACCCGCGTCTTGCCAAGCGGCTGTTGACAGGTTGTATCGGTGTTTCTACCACGAGGATCCCAGTTTGTGGTTCTCCTCGTCTGACGAGAAGCGGCGCAGAGAAAGAAGGCAAATGGTCGTTGCACCAGAGCCCGTCATCGTGGGGCGTGGGCGTCAACGTGGACGTGTCCATGATGTAGCAGCCAGCTGATCTGCTTAAAATGCCATGCCGGGACTGCATGACCAGCAAAACGGCATGGGGGACCATGGCTGCCACGGGCAGGGCTTCACAAGGAAAGCTCATACGTAGGATGGAGGCTTGGTTGGGTACCGATTGCCTCAAACCTGTCCGAACACCGCGTGTGCGGCTACCTATGTTCCTCCATGAACTGTCCGCCCCTTCCTAGAGACGTTCCGGAGAGATCTAGCCCGCAACTCCCGGCTCCAAGATCTCTGACATGCCCCCGCGCGCCTGATTGGCTCTAGACCTTCCGTCGTCAAGCGAGACAAGCGTCATGCTTCCTTCCTTCCCTTTCAATCTCAACGCAGTACACTCCTCAGGTTTTCGATTTGCTTGCGCGAGATCTTGCCACTCCATTGTGATACTCTGACGCAGCAGGACAGAACAATCCATAACAGGCGGTCCGCCAGTGGGCCGGGCCAACTAGCTCTCTTACTCAACCAAACATCTTCATGGGGGGTTACGACACTAGAGACATACATCACGGCACGACACGACACGACAACCGACTAATGCCGCTTGCTGCTTTTGACGCTGTTGTCACCCATCCGATCTTCTGGTGGCACAGATCTCCAACAAAAGTTATCCTTGTCCCGGGCGCACATGCTCGTCTCGCCAACAAAAGATTCTGGGATAATCCATTTTCGGCCATATACCAGTGAAACAAGCGGTTCCCAATCGTTGACAGACCGCTTGTTCTGTCATCATGCTGGTGATGGCAGCTGCGGGCAGCAGCAGCAGCAGCAGCAGCAGTGCGGCGTGGAGAGAGGGACTCGGGGTGGTGTGAAAAGAAATTGCCTGTTTTATTTCCCCCAACGTTACCGACCGGTCACAGAAGGAAGATAGGAAGGAAGGGAAAGACGAGGGCAGAGTGGGTGAGTGACACTGCCCAGGCGCGGATTGGAGTTTGTTGACTCGTGTTGGGTTTCGGGATCCATCTCTCACTCTGTTCTGACCTCCACCTCCACCTCCACCTCAGGCGGCGCTTGGAAGGAAGCGACAAATACTGAGATATTTATCCATGCTGGAAGCCTTCATTGTTTGGCTAAGTCAAGCTAGGCTTGTCTTCCAGTCTTTTTACCTCTTCCCTCGTCGTCCTTTTTGGTCCTGTCTGAGTATGAGGTATGGGCTGGGGGTAAGCAACAAGAACCCCATTCCATCAAGCCCAAAATCATCCATTCATCCACTCAGAGTACTTCCAGGACACATGCCGGCCTTTCCCATGTCTCTCCCCCGCTCGCCCCTCTATGCTTGATGACCACCTTGCTAGACAGTGTGCGAGAAACAGACGGGCAGCAGGCAGGTATCACAAGATACGTCTGTTCAAGATAACTGTCAGATTGTGCCGGCGAGGCAGCTGAGGTAGACAGGCAGACAGGGCTTCTGACTGACTGGCTGACTGACTAACTGACTGACAAGTTGCGGTAAGCAGTCATGCCAGTCAAGTCAAGCTAATCAGTCATTCTCGACTCTCACAAGATCCCAAACCTTGACTGACAGAGAATTCCCGAGATTTGACTTGCCTTGACTTGACTTTCCCTGTCTTGAGTGGCAGCACAAGAGTTCTGGTATGGTATTCTGACCTGTAAGTCTACTGTATTGACATTACGAAAGGTACAAAATGCAGAGCAGGCGACGCAGAAGGAGTGTCTCGACAAAAGTGCAACTGCAAAGCCTGCAATTGTCAATACAATAGATAACTATTACAAACCTCTAGCAACCTACTCTTAGGGTCAACGACAGCTCAAGTCTCCGCGTGATCCGTTCTTGGTGTTCTTTTCTTTCCTGTACCCTTTGCTGTCTCGTGTTTGTGAAAGGGGAGGGGCCGACAAAACCAAATGGAGAATGCATTCTTGTCGCTGTGGGTTGGTCGCTGCTGTTACCATCAGTGAGATGCCGCAATGACCCTCCTTACCTATTACTTACTCACTCACAAAACTTTCCGGTTCCCTGACCGCCTCTCTTGATTGTTGTCGTGCTGCGTTTCCTCAAGGTTGCGCTGGCCTGATGGCCTCTTGGCCTTTCAATCTTTAATCTATTTTGTGTCTCGTATGCCTTTATCGTCCTGCATTTTCGGATCTGCCCTTGTACTCCAGCCGCTGGCATGATGGGTCATTGCTGGCATCTGGTTGTCTTGTCTGTCTTGTGTTAAACGTGAGGGTGTGCGTGTTACCAATGCCCGATAGACAAGAGTGCTGGAGGGTTGTCTGCCAGCCAGACATGCAACTTTGACATGGATATCCCTTCCTATGGCCTGCCTCTTTGAAGAAACCCTAATGGTAAAGCAGGGGGAGGAGAATGAGGAGAAATGGTTTATGTAGGGCATCATGTCGTGTACGGGGATGGCATACCGACATATGCTGGCGAGTTTCGCAGTACCTGGTTGGATGAGAGGTAGGGGTATGAATATACAGGAGGCATTGTTTGGTGAAGCCGAGGACGAGAATGAAAAAAGACAATCCACTAATGATTGCTTTCTTCGAGGCGTTGTCGCTGCGTCGGATGGTGAACGTCGCGGGCTGGAGGATGGTGTTGAACTGGTTATCCCGTTCCCCGTATTATGTACGGACTTGGTAGTAAAACTCGCTAACAGCCTGACAATGCGTGCCTATGGGGTGTTTATTGTACAGAAACAGAGGAACGTCTCGGGTGCACAACAAACAAAAGCCAGCTCGACTAACGCGAAACAGTGGGGCGCACCATCTGGCTGCTTATAGGCTCTAACGCAAACTCAAGCTTACAATATGATCCGGTATAGTGTAACGGTTAACATATCGCGTTTTCACCGCGAAGCTCGGGGTTCGATTCCCCGTACCGGAGTTCCTTTTTTGCTTTTTGTCATTTCTCTCACCAACTCACATCTCCGTCCCATACCTACGGCGAATCTCCCGGGTTTCCTTTTTCTTTTTCTTCATGATTGAATTGGCATCAGGTTTTCATCGTCCGGTGAAAGCTGTGTGCAAATATCCAGTTGTCCATTCAAACAGTGCAGCTTGGTTTCATCAAAGTTGGTGCTGACGATGACGGTGTGTATGAGTACCAACTTAATGTAGCAGACACACAGGTTTTTGTAGACATGAGAAATTGGTCGCGATTGAACTTGCGACTTGTAGTAGATATTGAAGAGGTTATCATGTAGCAGAAAAGAGAAAGGAAATCCCGGCTCCTTGACGACACATTACTGTTGTTTTGAAATCCACCCCTGTGCTTTCATGCCCCTTTCTAACCATGTAATACTTCCTTGGCTTTAAGCCAGTGAACATAAGAGGTATTGATCTTGGGACACAAAGTGACAAGACAGGATGGGACGTGGGAACGAAATCGACAGAAACCAAAAAAAAGAAACGTATTACGCCATTTTTCATGACCATTTTACCATGTGCTACCTCTAAGCTATACAAATCAACATATTCGGATCGACAATGCAAGTAAACGGGGAGCACTTCTTCTCCCTTAAACTCCTTTTAAGCATTCTCAAAAGTTTGCCCACGCACCCGCTCGGCTTTTACTCTTCGTCATCCATGGCGGCATCGGCCTTGGCAGGAGAAGCTGCAGGCGAGCCAGCCGCATCCTTCGCTTCGTCCTTATCACCACCCTCTTCAGCATCTGCCTCAGCGGCTGCTCCACCCTCATCCTCGTCCTCATCGTCATCGTCATCCAGAATCCTGCCTCTCCTCGATCGCTTGTTCTGGCGTCTTGTTGAGACGGTGGCCTCTTCCTCCTCATCGTCACCACCAGCATCGACCCTAGAGTCATTGATGTCCATCCGATCGACACTCTCCTCTGACCGGCTCCTGCCCCTCCTGGACTGCTCATCCTCGTCATCATCGTACTCCCCACCACTACGGGGCGAGTGGCTGCGCTTCTGCTTCTTCTCAAGGGCCCTCTCAGCCCTCTCAAGAGCATCCATCTCCATACCAGGCTCGTCGCTCTCGTCGCTATCGACCACAATTTCGGCACTCTTGTACTTGCCAGTAGGTTCGGTCTTCCTGCTGGTAAGCCTCTGCTTCTTCTTGGGTGGCCTGCTCTTCCTGCCGCCCTCTTCGGCATCCGAGCCCGAGCCGTCATTATCGTCGTCGTCTCGGTCCCTCCGGCTCGTTTTCTTCTTCCTCTGAGCACGGCCCTTCCGCTCCCGCTCCTCGCCACCTCTCTCGCGCTTGGCAGGCGTGCTGCTGGCTTTCTTGATCTTTTGTCTCTTGATCTTCTCGCCGGTCTCGCTGTCGGTGGTCATCTCGGCCTCCCTACGCTGTCGGTCTTCCTCGGCTCTCTGCTCCGCTAGCTTGCGGTCGCGGGCGGCGATCTCCTCTCTCTCGCGCTTGATCTTCTCTTGGCGCTCGCGCTCCTCTTCCTCTTTCCTACGAATCTCTTCCTCCTTCTTCTTGAGCGCTGCTTGTCTCTGCTCGAGTGCAAGTTGGAGCTTCTCCTTGTTCTTCGACTCGTAGTCCCGCTGGGAGGCGAGGGCACGCTCGAGCTGTTTACGCTGAGTGTTGCGAGCCATGTTGGCACGCTGCTCGATATCATGCTTTGGATAAGGTGGGTGGTCCGAGGCGGCGATCTCGTCGAGGGCGGTAATAGCGGACTCGAGACCGGAGGCAGCTTCCTCGAGTTGGGTAGAGGTACGCTGGTGCTCAGGCAAACCGTTGATGAACGAGGCGAGTTGGATCTGCACAAAAGCGACGTTGAACTTGAAGTGTACCTGCTCAGGGGCAACTTCTAGGGTCTGGGAAAGACGTTAGTCACTGTGTTCAGCTTGGGTGTTGGAATCAACATACCTTCTGCGCATACTCCAATGCTGTCTTGTAAGCGTCCAAGTTACGCTCAGCGCGGCCCTTGTTCAGCCACGTACGGCCAAGGCATGAGAGAATGTTGGCATCCTTTGCCTTGCCCTCCTTGCCGAGCGCGATCTCGTAGCTTTCGATAGCCTTGGTGAACTGCTTCAACTCGGCGTAAATGTGGCCCAAGTTGACAAAGACGTGGACGTCCTTGATGGTCTCGCGAACCTTGATGAAGATCTGCAATGCCCCCTTGTAGTCCTTCTTGTCCTCCACGAGTGCAATAGCGATTCCTTGGGCCGCATATGCATTCTTGGGATCCAACTGCAGTGCCTTGTCGAAGAACTCAACAGCACGGCTGTAGGCGGCACTCCGCTTCTGCCTGTCTGCCTCAGACTCGCGACGCATTTCCCTAGCAGAAATAAGGTGCAGATTGCCCATACCAACGAGAGCATAGCGGTCATGCTTATCATAGTTCTGCAGGGTGTGCTTGTAATGGCGTTGCTCTGGGTCCTCGGCGATGTTGTTGGGTCGCTTCCTGGAGCTAAGCTTGCCGAGAAACCAGCCATACAAAGCACGCACCTCAAGGTCGGAAGAGTTCTCCTGGTACAGCTTGGCGACTGCATCCGGGCCTTCCTTGATGCCGGGGTTATTCCGAAGCTTGATGTAGGCCAACCTGGTGCGAGCATCAGTGTAGTCATCATGGCGTTTCAGTAAGCCCTCATACACCTCAACGGCCTTCTCAGACATGCCACGAGCCTCGTAACTACGGCCAAGATTGAAGCTGATGGTGGTGACCAAGGCGTCGGTGTCAGTGTCGTCGTTCTTCTCGCCAATTCTCATGCAAGAGCTGAGTGCAGCCTCAAACAGTTCGCTCGCAAGCTCGTGCTTTTCTTCCTGGTAGTAGAAGCAGCCGATGTTATTCAACAGCTGCGGCGGGAGGAACCTACGGAGCGCAGCCTTGATAGCGGCTTCGCCCTCGACTTCGTCCGGGCGCTCTGATTGGGGAACCTGGTCAAGCTCCAGCTGCTCGACTTGCTGAAGGCACTGGAGGGCCTTGTCGGGGTTCTCGGTCTCATAGAGACGGGCTAGGTTAAGAAGCACAGCGGCATCTGGCGCGAGGCTTTTCTTAGGATCCTTCCACGCCGTTCGGACGCTCTCCAGCAGGCCGATCGCCTTTTTTGCCTCGGCGGACTTATCCTCCTTGACCGGAGCAAACTGATTGGCGAAAACCTCCTCGGCATACAAGTTGCCAAGCAGGATCATGGCTTCATAGTTCTTGGACTGTTGAATCATCTTCTCGAGGCGAAGTTTAGCTTCACCCAGGTCGTTCTTGATGACGGACAGCTGCGCCGCACCAAACTTGGCCGGCAGGTAACCGCGCTCAGTGCCACCTCGGGCATCATCCGCACGACGGTAGTAATCGGCGGCACGCTCGAGGTTATTGGCGTAATGTTCTTTACGTGCGAGCAGGTACCAACCATCGCTCGCAATGGCGTTGACGTCAGTAAACTGGATGGCCTTGTGGGCAAGGGCTTCCACATGATCAAACTGCTTCCGCGAAAGGAAATAGCTGGCAAATGTAGCACATGTGAGGGGAAGATCTTTGTCAAGCTTGTAGGACTTTTGTGTGTACTCGGTCATAGCCTTCTTGTATAACTTGATGAATTCCGGGCTGTTGATGGGGACGTGTCCGCTCGCGTCGAGGTAATAAAGACCTAGCAGGATGTTGCCGACCTTGGACTCAGCGTTAATCTCGAGAGCTCGTTCCCAGGCGATCCTGGCGTCATCCTTGTAACCTAATTGCCAGAAGCAGCAGCCAATGCCAATTCGCGGGTCGGGGTCGACGAGATCTGGGGCTCTGGCAAGGGCGTCCTGATAGGCGGCCAAGGCATCGGCATACCTGCCAAGCGAGAAGAGTGCGCGGGCCTTGCCAATAACGGCAAGCATGTTCTTGCCGCTGGAAACTCGGAGGGCATCGTCGAAAGATTTAAGGGCGGCGCGCAGGGTCTCGGTCTTTTCGGGGTCGACTGCTCCGGGAGCCCTTGATGGTGGCTGGAGGGATGCCCTCAGAAGCTGGAGGACACCACGGGCCAGGAAGAGCGGAGGGAAAGCTGGGTTGATGCGTGAAGCTTCGTTGAGGCTCTGGGTAGCGAGCTGGAGGTAGTATTCCTTGGTCTTTGCTTCGGAAACAAGGGCGCCCTCGGGGGCTACCCTGGGTGCTTCCCTGCTCTTCCACAAATACATCCAGCAGAGAGCTGTGACGATACTGAGCTTCTCCCTGGGATTGTTGGCCTGCATGGCGTTGGCTCCTTTAATGAGCATCTCGATGGCGAAGTCGATCTTTTTCTGCTTCGCGTAGGCAAGGGACACTGTCATCCAATATGTCCGGGCGGCGCCTTCCATCTCGAAGAGGGTGCAGAGCTCGGTCGGGTCATCGGCGAGGACCTCGAGGTCGATTTCGACAGCTTCGTCATCTTGGTCTTGGACAGGAATGTCGATGGTAGAGGGGATGTCGGTGAAGCGCTTGCTCTTGGGATAGGCATTAGAGCCTCCCGCGGACGAGGCAGGAGAGACGCCACGGCCGTTGGCGGCAGCGCCATTGAGGGCAGCTGAGGCCATTGTGAATCACTGGCGAGGACTTGGTGGTGCCGCGCAGCTTCAGGATATTATAAGCAGACGGGGGCGCGGGGGAGGGTAGCGAGTCGAAGAAGTGTTCCCGTTCGCATCCGTGTCCGGGTTTGGCAATCGGTAGTCTTGGGACTTGGACGGGTAGAGTCGTAGATATAATTGTATGCTCGAAATATGATGGCTGTTGGCAATAGTTTAGGAGAGGTGCATTGCGCTTCTGTGCAGGCGACGGGTTGGAGAAAGCAGCCTAGGCGGAAGAGAAAGGGAAGGTAGCAAAAGTTCCGCAGCTACGCGTTTGTATGGACGGGGAGAATACCGTGTGTGCTGGGCTCGTGATTCATGAAATTCCCGTAAGTCGATGTGTTAGGATGGTTCGTCTTGGAAAATGGTTGATGGAAGCTGAGAGGTGCACGTCGCGTTTGGAAGTGGAACGAAGTCGAGAACCGGATCCCGCTGGTCGTCAATCAGATGCGTCCAGGTCCCGGCAGAGAGACCCACACCATACCGTCGCGGCAGGCTAGCCTAGATGTAGGTAGGACATTTTTGCCTGTGTAGCCTTGACCCACCGATGTCCTTTTCTTTCTACACTAGGTACCTATGCGACTATCAAGAAGGTTTCAGCACCATCACGAGTGACGAAGCAAACATCAGTTTGCTAAGCGCCTCTGAAAACCACAACCAGTCTGGCCACGAGACTGATGAACGGGCGCATAGTCAAATTCAATGAGGCTGAAGACTACTCCGTACGACAGGCCTGACCAACGACTTTGATTGGCTGGTCAAGACTGGAAAACAAACAACCTCCGCCAAGACAAACCTCTCCGCCAACAAGAACGTCTGAATAACCTCACCTGCATGGGGGTGTAAACAACCAAGCGAATTCCAGATATATCGTATGGAGTACCTCTTATGCTAGCGGATAGTATTAAATTCGGTATGAAATCTACTGAGCAATACAATCCACCCACCGTCACAAGATTGCGATTTCACCAGGCTTTACGCCACCTGGGGGAGGTATCGACAGGAGTATTGAACTGGGTGCTGTTCGCCATTATCAGCGGAGAACTGCCAAGGAGACATCTGGTACTTGCCGATACTGGGTGCAAAACCATCACTAGAGACGTTGTTCTCCTTCGCCCATGAAGCTTCTGCTGGTCCTGTATTCTAACCACGAACAGACGATATCCCATCTGTTGCAACCACGCTTAAGGCAATAGTGTCCGCTACTTTTTGCACGGCAAAGCTTTTTTTAGAGACTGATTCTTTTCAACCCAACCTGGTAGACAGTCTTGGACGGGCAGACTGGGCACTCAGATGGGTACCGCGGATTCCAATAACACGAACACAGTAAGTCACCACCCCCGTTACATCGTGTCTTCCAGTTGCTATTTTTTTCACAGGTGCTATCTCTGGGCAGCAAGCGCAAGAAGAACTCATCCTGAGGATGAGTTCTTGGGCAATCCACATTTCGCCCAAGAGAATGACGACCCTGGCGACTTGAATGAATTAAGCAGGCCAGAGCAACTTCAAAAGGTCGCTGATTGAGGCGTACGACGCGGGTATAAATAAGCCTGCTGAAGAAGCCGAAGATCATCGATTTACTCTTCGATCCAGCCACAGGAACACTTCAAGGGCGCCATCACCAAACGTAGTGACGATGCCCTCAAGGGACAGCCAAGAGGTGCCAGCCTCAACACCACCATCACCACCATCGACGGAGCCGCAGGAACTTCCCTCCGCTCCCCGCGCCCGCCATGCGTGCTGACGATGCTGTCCCCTCTGACATGGCTGCCAAAAATTCGGGCAAGACTCTTGAAGTCCGGCTCTCAAACACCACATCAGCAGCAACATCAACAGCAGCAACGCAATGATTGCGGTACATATAGTGCCATATCGGCTTGGGGTTGACATTATGGCAACACTCTTCGGCGAAGGGTTGTAACAGAGATGTCCCCCCCCAATAACGGTATTTTTCTCAAAAAAAGAGGTCGAGACTGCCCTTGGCCATGGGACCTTAGCTTATTGTCCCAAATGTTGAGGATGATGCGAACGAGAAAGCGTGGTTGGAGACCCAAGAGGGGACCACAATGGTTGAATAGGCGCGCCATTTCTTGGCGACTTTGGATGACCGTGAGAAATAATGGTATGAACGAGGTACCGGGCGGTCCTCGAATACCGGCACCGAAGCCTTGGGGGCTGAAAACATCCCCGTGAGAGGGGTTGCGTATATGCATAAGAGAAAGGATTAGGTATTGTATGTACGCGGCGGCGAGATCATGCAGATATTACCGGTGCAGCTGGCCTTGCGTACGGGCTTTCTTGAGGGCGCTCGGGGACTCCGCAACCTCGAGCTTCAGTTTTGAGCGGAGCGGGCGGAGGTGGACTGAGTGTCCCCGTCCTGGCGTTCGGCCTGGGCTCTGTGTAAGGGGCACGCGCTGCCGCCCGCAGTGAGATGGCAGTTGCAGCAAGCACCCTTTACAACGCCGAGCAGGGAGCAGATTACAAGCCAGGTCATCCAAAGAATGACTGACATGACAGACTCCCGGGTCGATATATATCCCACCAACCGGTGTATTGGGGGTCGGTGCTAACGTGAGTAGGGTGAGTAGGTTCCATATACTTCGACATGACACAAATGGCCCTTAGCCATTGGAAGACCATGACTGATTCCCTGTAGAGGTAGACAACTTCGGACCGGAATACTCCCCAACAGCGTCCTTGCTTCTGTTTCCGGGTCACAACACGGTTTCCGTCATAAACGTGCGACTCGAAAAAACACACCCTGGCGGCCTCCAGTGTCCACAATCCACATGTCCAGCTGGACTGCTGCATTCGCCAATGAGCATTGACCGAAACATGAGGTCAAGGTCTGTTTGATGGGGTTTGGAAGACTGATATCCGGTCCGCGAAATCGACGAGGTGGGAATGGGCAGAAGGAGCCGAGCCATGAGGGGAATGAAACTCAGCGACTTCCACCATTATTGGGCCAGTTCGACCAATGTGTTTAGCACCCCTACGGCTCTTTGACATGGTAGAGCTGTTCGTCTCAGCTTGGGTAAGCCTCGCCAGCCATCTGAATGGAATGCTCCGGGCCAGACCTGCAAAGGATGATATAGCCTGACCGAATCGCGAGTGCGCGGAGCGGAAACCGCTCAGAAACGCGCGAGGAAAGATTAAGATATTGTAGGTTATCGTCGAGGGCTATTGTGCTCAAAGGTTTTCATCGCGCTCCCTCTTTCTTCTCTCCAAATCTTTTCTTTTTCTGGTGACTATCGAATCACGCGTATAGGTATGTGTTGACCTTTTTTTTTATCGAAGAGTCTCTGCATTCATTAACTGTCCGTCACAATATTCCTGCGTTACTTTCTTTCCATGGTGTTTTCTTGGGAAGTCTCTGATATATTTTTGTGCTCTTATTCTCTGTGGTGTTTCTTTGGTTTGATATTCTCAAACCGCCTTTCATCTCCTCATTAGCAGCACAAGACTAGTGGTAGTGTTGGTGCTGAAATACTGGTCATCTCGGTCTGTGACAATGTACGAAGTAAGGTAGTCAAAACGGTGTCTCCCTCTTTCGAAAAGAATCCCGAGGAGGACCCAACCTACTAACCCCCGTCAACTCACGCCAGCACCCACGCCGCCAATAAAAACGGCCGACTCACCATGCTATCAACTCCCGGTCTCAGTCTACGCGTGGTTCGCCAATGCGAAACCACTCCCCTTCCGCCATCAGTTGTATATTTACGATATGGGAAAGCTTTTTGGCCGAAGCCCTCCCTAAGACGAGAACAGACCCTCAAAAGCATGCCGAGAAACTTGCGAAGAACCGTCAGAAGTATGCTGAGAAGGCTGATACGATTAATGCGAAACGGCGTCAGGAGGATGCGAAGCTGCGTCAGAGAACTGCGTAAAGGCAGAGGACGGAATGAGTGTGACGACAATAGTTTCTCCCGTCTGTAGGTATGATAGTCTTCCCAAGGGCTTATGGTGTTGGAGCGGGAGCGGCTGGAGCAGGAGCAGCAAGCAGCAGTTGTCGGAGAACATCATTGCGGCGCCTGTGACATCAACTTCGGGGCGACCAAGGCCCTCCTCCGACACAATCGCGAGAATCAGCAGCACCGGGCAACCTGGCAACGCAGGCTGCGGCAGCAATGGAATTGTGCGACAAGAATGACGCCTCCTTTGTCAATCACATCCCCTCTCGTGCTCGCCTCCTTGCTCTTCATTACTGCAACTGCAAAGGCGGCTTGAATGAGCAAGTTGGCGGTCTTCTCGCTCGCCTGGGCTACTTGCATCGGGCTCAGATCGCCATGGCCAAGGAAGATCGTCCCAGCATCACTGCCGTCAACACCACCGTCAGTTCGGCCATCAATACTGCTATCTCCACAACCCCATTGCGGTCGAGCAGGCTCTCGCCGCTCATGCCAATGATCTGGATACCTTTAACCAGCACGTCACTTTGTCAAGACCGCCCAAGACGCCTACACCACAGACGGATTCAACTTCCTTTTTTTTTTTTTTTTTTTTTTTTT
>HF970775.1:52215-66652 GCA_000604205.2 Neurospora africana FGSC 1740
TGCTGCCGTTGTTCTGTTCTGTTGCTGCTGCTCCAGTTGGTGTCAATTTTGAGGGCTCCTGACTGAGTCGTGTTCGAGTCTCCAAGTGGAAAGCGTAAGGAGGAAGCCCGAGAGCGTTGTGCTCCTTCAAAACCTGGGGGCATCCTTTCACCAGTGGTTTGATCATGCGGTCATAGTAGGTTCTGGGGTCTGGAAGTTTCTTGTTGGCCTTTGCGGTCTTTGCACACTCATCGCAGAGTTGAGACACCTGTTGGGTGGACTGGCCCTCCTCACAGGGGACTTTTCGCTTTCCAACTTTGCTAAAGTGCAGAGCGTCGTGTAATGGCGTGTTATGGCTTTCCATTTGGTCCCCTGGGCTTGAGTCACGCTTTTGTTTGAAGGCATCTGAGTCTGAAAGAGCGATGATGCCTTTGGCGTCGTGTATGTTGTGCCGAACAACGAGGTGAAGGCAGTTCTCCTTCTTGGTGTTGGTCATTGCAATAGCCTCGCGTCGGCTTGGATCCTTCGCCAGCTTGCATATGCCGCTTGTGAGACCTTTGCAGCCGGGCAGGTTGTTTATTTCGATCTCTATCGCTTTGTGCAGTAACGGAACCTTGTTTTCCGACTTCTTTATCTGGTCTGGGTCTTCTTCTAGGATGAGCCTCAAAATGAAGTTGGTCATGAGTAAGGTAGGAACAACTGCATTAGCTATGACGACGTGGATGAACGGCCTCTCTGAAGTTGTCGGGCGTCCCAGGCACTCTTTGACCTTAGGACGATAGCAGCTTTCCTTGGAATGCCGCAATTCTTCGAGCTCTTCTCTTCTTTGCTGTTCTTGCTGAGTCAAAGTCTTCTCTTTGCTGCGCTTCTCCAACTTTCTGATGTTGTCCAGGCCGGTCAAGATTCGTTCCAGGTCCTGGTCCTGACTGATTTCTTTCCAGAGCGATGTAGGGTCGATTATCTTGTGAACTTCGTGGGCGTCACCCTTGGGAATGGTGTCGAGCTCTTCGTCGCTCTCGCTCGACTCGCTGCTGCGGTCATCGTCATCGTCATCGTCGTCTCGACCATGACCAGCCATTTGCAAACCGTTCCTCCCCAGAACTAGGTTCCAGGCAAATCGGACAGGTTGAAGAGTGGACGATGTAGACAAGAAAAGTAGAAAGACCAACAGCGAAGGGATCTAGAAAGAGAGCAATGACTGAAGGACTGGAGGCTTGGATGAATGAATGCGCCAGATCGGTCTACGATACGCAGAAATAAGCGGAATGCTGGGGCAATCTGGAAGCCGCCGGCTGCAATTATCTGTTTCATGTGCTGCGGAGGAACTCATGAATACTTTGATAAGTACGGTAGGTAGCTTCAGTCATCTTCAGGACCTCTGTAGGGAAAGGGCCATCTTCTCTCGTTCAAGATCATCAGACCGGAGCCGAAACTCCCGTTACACACGGGCACTGAGTCTGAGAGCGTCCGCCTGCAGGCGAGCGGGCGGGATCCAGACGAGACGAGACTGCCAGTTTGGATGCGAGAGGCTCTGACTTCCTAATTGGGGGACTGTTACACTGGACTTGTAGTAGATGCAAGTAGAAGGTGGGGTCACGTTCTATTCATGCAGAACCATCGGGGTAGATACACTATGTCAGGTATCTCTACGTTGCTGTTCCAATATTCACGGTCTTTTTTGACTGCCATAATTCTTCATACGAGGTAGATATACTTTCAGGCCGAGTATCAGGTCTTCTTGCACTCACCGGCGATTTCTGCCTTGCGTAGCTCCTGCCCTCTGTGGGGCAGCACGATGTCCGAGATGCATGCATAGGTAGGTACTTGCCTCGTTTCTTATCTACAGACGGCAGAGTTCCCTCCCCTCCCAATGGAATGGTTCTTTTCCTTTCTACCGCGATAGGCGATGGCTAGTCGAGGAGCAAGTTTCGTGTAGACTGCAAGCGAACACACAAACGAAAATGTGACAAACCGAAATGGTTTCCCTATCCCGCTATCCGTCCATTTGAGGTACCGAAGAGATCGTACCTTCACGTTACAGTAGGCACCACGCCACGGCCTCCAGCTGTTCTGCTTTACTAGCATCACTCGCTGTCCCGGGAATATCATACTTACCATGTTCCTCAATCTTCGATAAGCCTTTGTGGATATTGCTTTTTTACCTGCCCCTCCGACTTCGCCATTCGATTGACCTCCAGACAGGCACCAGTTGTTGGCACAAACGCCAGGACAACGCGTTGGTCATGGAACAAGACCCAGATTACTCGGTCTAGCTTCTCCGCTTCATGTCAGTCCCATACTTGGTGGTTGCTCGATCTTGAATTGTTACCGCTGGAGATGGATTTCTAACCTAATGTCAAGTAGTCAAAACCCGTCGTTCCCATATCGGCCATGGCGACATTTGCAGAGAGACCCCATTCACCCCAAGGTGATTTGGGTCGTATCACACAGCCTTTCGAGTTTCCACCTCAGTCCAAATTAACGTATATCCCATCCAATTTCATCGATGGTCACGGCAAGGCCGCCGCTGTACTTTGGGCTGACCCGTCGCTCCTCGCAGCTTTGTCACTATACGCGGTCTTGATAATGCGATTCCAAGTCTTGAGGACATCCGAGGGATAAAACAAGACTTGCTTTTCGACGTAGAAGTTGATTGGGAGCGCTTTTCTTATGAACCGTTGGACCTTCTGACAGAAGGCGTACCGCAAGACACAGTGCCTAGTCTTGCCCGAAAGTTGCTCGAAAAGATTCGCGATGTAAGTACGTCCCAAATCACCTCCAGGCAATGAGCTCACAAAAGCGAACAGGATTGGTATTCCTGCGATAGCGCTTACATTGCGTTGTGTGCCTCGGATATAGGCGCCTTGGTTGTTAAAGAGGTTCGTTCGCACAATTTCCCACATTTTGTCATTCAACCATCGTGGGAAGCTATGGCTGACTAAAAATGCTTCATTGGGCTCCAGGCCCTTGTTCTGGCAGCTACAGATCCTCTCTATCAAGATGACGATTTACTCAGCAAGACATGCTTGGTTGTGAGTTTGACTTGTTCATTGTCAACTTCTCAGATACCTACTCTAGCAGGTGCCTCTCCGCAATCAAGTGACAGATGAGCATTGAACCAATGGTGGGGCCAAGTTCCTGTTGTGCTTTCTCTGTTTCTGGACCAGCTTTTGAGGTATGGCTCCTTAGCATCAGGGGCAGTGTTGACCGATTATACATAGGCGTTCTTCGGCTCCCCACATCGAACCAAGACAACAGCTGAAATGGTCTCGATAATATACAGCTTGCTTCAGACATTCCATGAGGATAAAAGCCGCTCTCACACGTCTCCGAGACATCTTACCGAGCTTGCCTGCTATTACACTGATCTCGCTTCGAGGTTTGAAAAGGCGCAGAAGCCTTATCAAGTCATCAGCTGTTTTCAACAATGCGGCCCCCAGTCTTCCCATACACAAGTCAGTATCTTACACCCTCATGATAGATCCTCGCTATTTTTAATATACCATATACTGACATCTGCTTCAACGCAAAGATAGTCCCCGAGTCCTGCGCTAGAACCTTTGTCGCCAATGAGATTGCACTAGGCCTGGATAGATCCCATACGCAACTGCACGCGGGGATTGGGTGCAAGGAAGAAGAATTTTGGAGAGTTCAGTTTGAAGACGCCTGCATACGTTAGTTGCTCTGTCTTATGCTTGCCTCAACCCGAATTTGGATACTAACCTTTTATTGTGATGCTGATAGGCAAGCTGACTGTGTACCAAGAGCTCAATCGAGTCTTGTATCCTGGGTTTCCCCCGAAATCCCCGCGATCTCGTCAGACTTGCAGAAACCTCGCCGAGAGTATCATAAACAGGGACGATGTGCAGAAATGGTCCTTTTCTAACGCAATAGCGCGTCGGAAAAGCTTTCTTCACCTCACACGACCGCACTTCCCTGTCCGTCCCGACGTACTTGGCCATGCTATTGCTTCGGCTCTCCATACCAGAATTAGCAAGAATGTCCTATTTCAACCCATTACGCTTTACCTGGACGCCGAAAAACTTGAGGCCAATCACGCGGATACCCGTGCTGTGTCGGAGGCTTACGGTTTGCTGTGTGCGGGACTGCTGGCCCAACAGCCGAACTTGGCAATGTACCTTTGGGACGTCAATGTTTCAGAACTCACGTACACAAAAGAACAGAGATTATTCTCTGCACTCAGCAAGCAACTGCGGGGGCTTTTTATCAAGCTACTGTCCTGCCAAAGGACCAGCAGAGAGGTCTACATCATCATCAACTTGAGTCTTTGGTCAACGCTAGTACACGACGTCCTCAATACAATTTCCAGTGTTGTGAACTCGACAGATTCCCAGGTCACTGTTGTTCTTTTAACGGCACCAACGAATCAAGGAGATTCAATAGTTTCCTGTCGGATACCTGTTTTATCTGCGGCATGGTTGTGCACCAACATTCTGGATGGCGTGGACATCTCTGACGCTCTGAACCGGGATATCAGGGACTGGCTTGTTGTTGGCAACATTTCGCTGAGCGTACCGCTTTGCAATGAGGCGGAATCTGATGCATTTCGCAGATTGAAAGACACAGCTTCATGGCCCGAAGTGGAGCAATTTTTGATCTACCTTGAGCAGGTGTCCGATCATGCAAACACTCCCAGATCGTTTCTGTCCCTTGAGCACAGCTCGGCCAATCGCTTATCCAAAGCCATAGGTATCCATGGTAACTGGCTGTTGGTAGCTCTTTTGTGGATATATAATGCGAATCGCCCTCTGACTCTTGATGAGCTCGATGAAGCAGTGTGCTTCGATTTGAGCGTGGGCCCGGAGTTGATGTCAGCCCTTTTGTCAGATGCCTACCCGGCACCAGCCCATGAAACTCACGCGGTCAGGAAGAGCGAAACCCACAATTTGCGCTTCATGGTCGCGACAGATGTCATACGGGCAGTTCCTGGCGCTGTGGTGGTTGACGATGGCCGCGTATTTCCCGTTGATGAACACACTCGTCAGTTCTTCGCAAACCCGATGAACTTGAAGCCTATTGCGGCATGTTCACCTTCCGACTATCTCGCGCTATCTTGTCTCTTGAGGATCAAGCATGAGCTCCTCAAGGACGCCCACTCTAATCCCGACGAGAGCAATGGGGTCAGCCGGACCCACCCAACCGGAATGACAGCATACGCATTCACATCTTGGGCCGAACACTTTTCGATGAGTCTCCCTCCAGATACTGTCAGCCAAGTGCGGCAAGATGATACCTCTACATTATATCGAAATGTCAATCCTGCTCTTGAGCACCTCGCCACAAAGTTTCTTAACACCTCTGAAGAGGTGGAGAGATGGCTCAAGGTTGTCAAGGTCTCAGTTGCGGAATGGTCTAATCCGGCAGTGGCGGATAGGTGTGAAATTGACCGCAATGTCCTTCCAGCCTTCCTCCACTCCGAACTCGACATCTCCATGCGACAGGCCGCGTATCTTGCTACAAAGCTTCTCACCCGATCAGACACCTGGAACAGCCACTACGACAGCTTGCTTCTGAGGGCAGTAAACGACGGTGACAACTTCCTGTGGAATGCACTCCTCCATTCACAGAGGGAAACAAATCAAGCGTTCCAAGCGGAGACCATTGCTCAAGCGCTCTTGACGGCATCGCCGCAGATGAAGGACCAACTTGACGAGACGCTGCGTGGCATTTTCCCCCTGCTCAATGCGAATATGATGCTCTACTGCATTTGCTCACAAGATCCGGAAATTGTCAGCTTGATTGATTCTAATCGGGTGAGCCGGAGCCATGTTGAATATCTGCTGCGCGTTGCAATTCGACTTGGAGATCTCCCGCTGCTCGAAAAACTCCTGGAGCGTGTTGATAATCACGCAAACAAGAAGAAACACACTGGAGGACGATTGCTTTCAGGCATCAAACCAACCCTCGTTGCTACAGCTTCGGGGCAAACCAACGTCTTGCAGAATCTACTGCAGATTGATGTGCCGATGAACATCAAGACAGAGTCAGGATTGTCACCTGTCATGCTGGCATCCATTAATGGTTTCGCAGATATAGTGGATTTGCTGCTGAAGAAAGAGGTCATTGATGTCAACGCCCAGAGCCGCATCACGAGGGATTCCGCACTTCACTTATCAAGCCGTCGCGGCTTCTTTAAGACAGTCGATATCCTCTTAGGCCATAAAGCCGATCCGCTTCTGGCAAACTCAGGCGGCAATCTACCGTTGCACCTCGCTCTCGCTTGTGGGCACTTGGAGGTAGCAGAGCGTCTACTAGAGAGTATGCCAGATCATCTTTCCTGTGAGAAGACAGCACTACTCCTGGCTCCGAAATCATCGCTACGGACAGAGAGTGTCGACCAAAGCGAGGATACAGACACCGATTCTTCAGACAGCGAATCAGATTCGGATTCAATGTCTGATTCGGAACATACGAGCGACCATGATGCCAGCGATACTGTTGCGGAAGGACAAACTATCTGCCCCTTCAATATCTTCAACTCGTCGCGCACTACCCCATTCATTCTAGCAGCTCACCAAGGCTCTGTATCGATATGCGACAAAATGTTGGCGAAACATGCTGATCCGAAACTTGTTGATGCCGCAGACATGTCGGCTTTGGACCACGCTGCACAAGAAGGTTCAGAGGATTTGATCGATCTTTTCCTAAAACATCAACCCGATCTCACCACCCAGTGCAAGTCCCCCCGTTCAGCTTTATATTACGCCGCCAAATCGGGACACCCGCATATCGCCCAAAAACTTCTCGATTATAACCACGACTTGGCAAATCAGCTCGATGACGATGACGAACTCCTTCCCCTTTGCAAGGCCATTTCGCTGGGGCATAACAAAGTGATGGACGTAATCATCAAGGGGTGCTTAAAATTTGGCGTCACACATGCAGGCCTTGCCATGGCTCTGTTGTATGCCACAAGAGAGAGAAATGCTTCCGTGATGGAATGTTTGCTAGATCTCGGAGTCGATATCAACGCGGTTGACGAGTATAAGAATACTGCATTGCATTTTGCGGCCTACAGGAATGTAGTTCCACAGGTTGAGCTTCTTATAATGAGGAAAGCCCAGCTTGACTGCCCTGACGACGGAGGCTTTACACCACTCATGGATGCCGCTAGAAATGGCTCTTCTCCATCGGTCAAGCTCTTGATCAATGCGGGAGCTAATCTAGAGGTCTTGAACAACTCTGGGTCATCCGCTCTCGACTTGGCCATCAAGAACCAGGAAACGGAATGTGGGAAGCTGATCCTGAGTAAACTTCTCCGATGCAATCCTAACTGGATCAATCCATCGAACAGAGACCCCAGACCGTATTTGCAATTTGCTGTCGACAGTTCCGCCTTTGACTCGGCCACGTCTATTCTGAACATCACGGTTGGAAATTGCTCGGAGAGGATTGAGAGCCCATCAGCCAAGGAATTTATTTGCTCGTTATTGTGGGACAAATGGCTAAAAGTATTCGATTTCTTCTGGACCGCCTGGGACGCTTCTATACTTGAACTTGGTGTGTATGGGACGGCTCTACATTACGCTGCCGTGCGTCATCAAACATCCGTTGCCAGGACGATCCTTTTACACCCCAAACCGGAACATCGCGTCGATATCAACCATAGGGCCGGCACATATGGGACTCCACTTGAAGCTGTCATCGTCAGTCAACCCAAGGCAGCACACGCAAAGACATTCTTGGACACGGTACGCTTGCTTGTAGATCACAAGGCCGACACTGCAATGGCAGGCAAAGCTATGGCTTACGTACTCCAGTCGGCGGTCTTCAACCGGCGCCGAGAGCTTGCAATGTCACTGCTCAAGAAACTGCAGCCCAAAGACATCCTGAGACGTGGTGGGGAACATGGAACGGTCCTACAGGCCCTTTTGGCTGGTCCCCAAGAAGATGATGACGTTGTGGAGGAGCTTTTGGATCTTCTTCTTGAGACTTATGGGGAATCTGTGATGAGAAAGGCCGAGGGACGCAACGAGGGCGTAACTGCCCTACACCGGGCGGCAGAGTGCGCATCTCTGCGCGTTATTCAGCACCTGATGAAGCTGGATGACAAGCCGGATGTCGAGATTGACATCAACCAAGCGGATCTTATGGGACGCCTACCCATCCATTTCACGGTATGGTCAATGAAAGGTCGATGGGGCATCATACAAGCCCTTGACCCAGAGCTGAAGACACTTTGGAAATCTGATCGACTTCAAAGGACGGTCTTACATATTGCTGCTAGAAGAGGAGACATCGATGTGGTTAAGCGCATCCTAGGGGTTGCGAAGGATGACGAGCTCGATATTCGTCAACTTTTGAATGAGAAGGACATCGACGGTTGGACCCCTCTACATTGGGCCTGTAGGTCATCATATAACGATAGTATGATTAGTTTGTTGACCGAGAACGGAGCAGACGTGGATGCGGTAACTCACGCGAAGTGGTTACCATGGCACGTCGCCGCGTATCACAATCAGGATTACTTACGCCCTGATGATGGGGAAGGCGAGGATGAAGACAGCGAGGACCAGAGATCGGACATTGACAACGGCATAACAGGAGGGCTGCCAACTGAGCCCGCACAGGACATGAATTGTTTTTGCAATGGTTGTTGGTCTGTACGTCACTCTCCCCCACAAGCATTCCCTCATTCTTTCAGTGTCTTGCTGCTCCCCACTTCATCAAATTCGGGTCTCTTAAGTAGCTGACATTAAGGGCTTTAAGGACTGCTTCGGCGACGCCTGGCATTGCACCACATGCACCAAAAAGCATCGTCTGGCTGAGTTCGACCTATGCTTCAAGTGTTATCGGCACAAAGATAAGATCCATCCAGCGGGCCATGATTTTGAGCCGCTGACTGAGGATTGGTATTCGTCCTTTTATCAAGAAAATGCGGCTTTGTTCAGAGACGTCATATGAAAATGGCTTGCCGCGAGTATGAGTCCAGTAAGTCTTTGAAATACCCTGTCATTATGTGGACTACATTACTGATATCACGAGTGCGTCGGGCAGGCAAGCAGGACTTCACAGACTGTCTTAACCGTTGAGAAGGGCGGGCGAGAAGATTTGGTTGGATTCGGTTGGCAATAACCTCTGGGTTTGGATGCCCGAACGGGTACTTTTCGCAACAGTTTGGGAAATGTGTTCTTGACGTTGAAAGATGAATGTTTCCTAGTGTCATATGCCTTGAAAGAGAGCCTGTTTATGCGCGCAACGCCACCCCCCAAGTAGTGATCACGAAAATTGGGACACAGAGGCAAGCGGCAGTTGTGAATGTGATGATGACTGGGAGAGTTCACATGAATACCTAGACGCTTGGCCTCAAGAAGGGAGGTGGTTTGGAAGACCAAAAGCAAGGAACACTAGCCATTGGAGACCGGAGACACGAAGATCGAACAAGGGAAAGAAATGGGAGGAGAATGGAGAATGAAGGAGAAAAGAAAAGGGGATCAAGTAATGCGGATAATGTCATCACGCAAGACGGCCGAGATTAGGGGACGACATCGAGGATGACTAAGTCGATGACTGTGATGTTGTTCGAGATAAGGACGCGTCCACTAAGACGAACCTCACTTAAGGTAGCAATTGGAGATGCCCCACTTTTCGGCCGTGATTCATCGAACAATGACTCCAACTCTCCTCGAGACATAAAACCTCAACATCGTAACAGTGACGTTGAGGTCTCTCCCAAACATCCAAACATCAATATCACCAAATGTACCACAGCCCTCAAGTCCCCAGTCCAACTTTACTCACTAACACACACTCGGGCAGACACCAAGAAACACTGAACATACCTCAAGATGGCCTCCCAGCCTCTCACCCTCACCTACCTAACCGTCGACGTCTTCACCTCGACACGCTACCTCGGCAACCCCCTGGCCGTAGTCCTCATCCCCGCCTCCCTCCGTCCTCGTCTCACACAAGACGTCAAGCAGCGCATCGCCCGCGAATTCAACTTCTCCGAGACCGTCTTCCTGCACACGCTAGACGACGAAGCGCGCGATGGCTTGTCTGCCACAAGCCGCGAGATCGACATCTTCACTATCGAGGAGGAACTCCCCTTTGCCGGCCACCCGACCGTCGGCACCGCTTACCTCGTGCTGAACCATTTCGGCTGGAAGCACGTCAACACGCTCGTCACCAAAGCCGGGCCGATCGCTATCAGGCCGCTGGAGGGAGAGGGCGAGAGGGTCAAGGCTACGATTCCGCACGCTGTGCATGTCCATTCGCAGACGCTGGGCGGGATCTTGGCGAGCGGGGATGAGGTGAAGGCCGAGACGAGGGACATGATCCACGCTTCGCTGTCTGAGGATCCCGCGATCAGAGAGGCGGAGCTGAATGGGCCGGTGGTCAGCATCGTTCGCGGCATGACGTTCTTGCTGGCGAGGTTGCCGAGCTTGGAGCACCTGGCGAAGGTGTCGACGGCTAAGAGGCTGGATTTTAATAAATTGGGGGCGTTGTTGGATAAGGGCGAGTGGGAGGGCGGGTTTGTGTGCCGGTATTATTATGTGCCGACCGAGGAGGAGAGGAGGGATGAGGAGAGTGGGAGGAAGGAGTTTAGGTTTAGGACGAGGATGGTGGAGTTGGGATTCGAGGATCCGGCTACGGGCAGCGCGGCGTGCACGTTGGCGAGCTATTTGACGGTTAGTGGGAGGGAAGTGGGAGGGGCGAGGTTGGAGGTGACGCAGGGCGTGGAGATGGGGAGGCAGAGTGAGATTGAGGTTGAGACGACGGCGGTGGAGGAGAGTGGGGAGGTGAAGGTCAAGGATTTGTATTTGGGAGGAACGGCGGTGGTGGTTACAAAGGGAAGTATCTATGTGTAGATTTGATACTAGTTGAATGTGGTGTTGTCTCGATGTTGTGAGAAATGTCATGGTGTTGAGGTTGGAAATGACGAATGAAAGATACATGGCCAAAGTACCTCCTAAACGCATTCTTGCAACATGATTGGCCACTCACCGTGGTGTGCGGCTCGGTGTGGCTCGTGCTTGGCGATGGGGTCTCTGCCTGCCGCCAAACTTCCATCCAGCTCCAGGCTGTCTGTCGCCTGTCTGCTTGGCTGGCCGTGGCGCGTTGCAACAAAAAGTTGGAGGACGACATTGACATCGCGACTTGAACCAAAACAACCCATTTTACAGATTTCGCATTGCAGTCATATTGTCAAGATGCTTTGCGCACGTATGTCCAAGCCCATTTTCAACTCTGCGCGGCGCTGTGCTAACCGATTGACGCAGTATCCGGAGAGGTTCCCGAGGAGCCTGTTGTCTCGAGGAAGACGGGTACGTACTCTTCGTTCAATGTTGTCACCATCACCGAGATCCAAACTATTCCCACCGCTTCTGTTCCCATCAAGCCGCACAACACCCAACCTTCCTACGACAGCCCACATGCGATGGCATAACTAACATATCCCAGGCGCCGTCTTCGAAAAGCGATTGATCGAAAAGTACATCCAAGAGAACCACAAAGAGCCCGGCACCGATGAAGAGCTAGACGTCGAAGACCTCCTCCCCATCAAGACAAATCGGATCGTCCGCCCCCGCCCCCCGCAATTCACATCCCTCCCATCGATGCTCAAGGCCTTCCAAGACGAGTGGGACGCCCTGGTACTAGAGTCATACAACACCAGGCAACAACTGGCAAGGACAAGGGAAGAATTGGCCACGGCGCTCTACCAAAACGATGCCGCCATTCGCGTGATTGCTCGCCTGACCAAGGAGCGCGACGAGGCCCGCGAGGCTCTTTCCAGACTCACAGTTACGGCTTCTGCTGGCGGTGCCGCGACTGGTGATGCGATGGCGGTGGATAGCGAGGGTCTGCCCGAGGCGTTGGCTGCACATGTTGATGAGGTTCAGGCTGAGTACGTTACCGCGCTCCGTCACCTTGCAAAGCTGAATGCTGACCATCACGATTACAGAAAGCAAAAGGGCCGCAAGAAGCGACCAGTCCCCGAAGGCTGGGCCACCCCAGAAGACATTTCGGCCCTGCAACAAACCGCCTACACAGATCTCCCCGTCACACAAGCGACTTCGCTCGCTCTCCACGATGGTTATGCGGCGGTCGGTGGATTGGACGGCAAGGTGGATCTCTACTCGGTCGAGGCCAAGGCACACGAGCGTTCGCTGGAGATTGGCGAGCCGGTGACCGCCACGGTATGGATCGGCAACAAGGTCGTCTCGGCCACTTCGAAGGGCAGTGTCAAGGCTGTTGAGGGCGGTGTCGAGACTGGTTCTGTTACGGAACACGCTGGTGTCGTGACAGGCCTGGCGGTGCACCCTGGCGAGCAGATTCTTGCTTCGGTGGGCGTGGATAAGGCCATCATCTTTTACGATTTGCAGTCGCTGCAGCGTGTGGCGCGTGTTTATACTGATGCTGGTATGTACCCCTTCCTTCCTTTACACCAAGTATGCATGATTCTAACAGCTAAACACAGAGCTCACATCCTGCGCCTTCCACCCCGACGGCCACCTCTTCGCCGCCGGCACGCAATCCGGCCTGATCGAGATCTTCGACACCAAGACCCTCCAGCGCATGGCCAACTTCACCCTCGGCGCCCCCGTCAAGACCCTCGTGTTCTCCGAAAACGGCTTCTGGTTCGCCGCGACCGGCGTCGGCCAGTCCTCCGTCACCGTCTTCGACCTGCGCAAGGAAGGCGACGCCGCGCGGGCCAAGGAGCTCCAAACCGGTGACGTCTCCGGCCTTGCCTGGGATTACACTGGCCAGTACCTCGCTACTGCCGGATCGCAGGGCGTTACGGTGCAGCAGTATGTCAAGGCTAGCAAGTCCTGGACGGAGCCGTTGAGGACGAGCACGCCCGCCGTGGCGGTGCAGTGGGGAGAGAAGGCGAGGCAGTTGGTGGCTGTCAGCAAAGAGGGCGTGGTTTCAGTGTTGGAGCCAAAGAGCGAGTAGGATTGCGTTGGCAAATATGAAAGGTCGGACTTGGAGACGGCCCACGTGGGGTCGGTTTTGGAGGATCGAAGAAGGGGAAGGTGATGGACTGGGGGAAGCAGCAAAAGAGGGAGTAGAATTCCTCTGGGTTCGATTGGTTGGCGTTAACTCATGATGAGAGGGCTCAATGCCGGTCTGCCCAGGATGATGCAAAACATAAACAGCTTTTACAGTAATTCAATGGTTTACCCGGACTTGAGCGTGAAAGGATATGTGATGGATAGGCCTGGTCTAGACTTGGGGCGACGGGAGCAAGTTGTTATTGAAGAGCATATCTGTCTGTCATGTTTATTTTTTCACTCAAGTATCTGATGATACGGAAGCAAAACTTTAAGAATCCTGAATGATACTGCTTTTTGGCTTCACCCTGTTTAGATAGGTCTGGAGCCGGGATATCGGAGCTGATTGTCATGAAGATTAAAGTTTATTTCTTCAATCAGTAACTGAATGCAAACGGAAGCCAACAAGTTCTTGGTAATACTGTCTTATTTCAGCTCGATATTCTTGCAGCGCTGCCTATAGGCAACAACAACTTCCATATCATGGGTTCAATATCTGACCATGAAAGAGCTACCAGGGGATGGTGCAACCTGATAGGCTGACAGCTGTTTGTTCCTGAATAACCGGAGCGGGATGGAATGGAGGTACAAACTTGACCCCTATGTCTGGCTGTTAAGCATACAGCGCTGTGACACGCTATTTCACTTACAATGCTGGTGAGGTACTAACAGAGCTACATCAAGCTTGGTTAATGTCAAGTGTAAGACACCAAACTGATGTCGCATTGTACCTCAGTAAAAAAAAGCTTAATCTTGCTCAACCGAAAGACCACAGAAAGCACCAGCACACGGCATGGTGATCGCGCCTTGGGACTGTTTGACAGCTTGATGTTCAACGGTGCTAGCGAGCAGCAGCTTGGTTGGTGGTGGGCAATGGAACCCCTCATGGATTGTGTGACCAAGCACAACAAACGACTTCCACATCACTACATTAGAAAATTGGGAAGAATTCTTGGTCACGCCTTTCACTCGGTTTCACAAATTATTGAACGCTTCCTTCCTTTGGTAATCGAGTTCTTTTTATCCATCACCGTCTTCTGTCCGCTGAAACAACAACACGCTATTCGCTCATTTGCTGACCAAGCTGCGTTTGCCACCACCCCGAGGCTGCAGACAGCTCTCCTTCAACCAGCATACGGACCAATTGGACGTTTGAGTCTCTTCCCAAGTTCACTCCAATCCTCGGAATCTGGGGAGGAGAACCTTGATCCAGCAGGGCGGTTCGGCTTCTTTCATCACTAGCGGCAAGGGGGACCACACTGCAGTGGTTCTAGCCCGAAAGCTCGAGGTCTGTCTGTGCATTGCTCCCCCAGTCTTCCAGTTGGTGGAATACGCGGAGGCGACTTGTAAACAAGCAATTCACCCACCGAACACCGACACTGACTTGGCATTTGAATCACCTCCGTCCTCCTTCCCATCTCCTCCCCCCCACCCCCCCGTTC
>HF970779.1:8379-21254 GCA_000604205.2 Neurospora africana FGSC 1740
CAAAGGTCTCATCAATTTTGTCATGGACGAGCAGGCCCCCTTGGCGCTTGTCCACTAGGGATGCCCCACTGTTTCCGGGCTAGCGTCCCTAGGTGGACGCCGCCGTATGCAAGGAACAAGAGCTTAATTCCGATTTTAGAACACACGACATCGATTCCCTCCCATCCGGACTCCGCTTGATCCCCGTCAACAGCTTGAACAGGAATCCGTCCCATTGTCCGCTGTCCTCACCATAGCAAGCCCAATACGCTCCCATCATGACATATTTCCGAACTCAAGAGTAGCAGACGACGAATCCACCGCGAAATCCAGCATGATTTCCCAACACATTAAGTCTCTTTTAACACAGCACGAAATTCCCATCTCGTCCGTTCAAACGGGGCCACTCCAGGCCAAGGCCAACTCTCAGACCGCACCAATTCCATATGCTTGTTTCTTCATTGGAAACGATGAGCCGCATGATGTCTGAGGTAGCGCCCAGGCGTGCTTCTCACCCGACAGTACGGTTAAGACGGCACTTCCATATTCGCCAAGTGGGAAAATGTCACCCCAGCTATTATAATTGAGGCCATGTCCAATCTCAAAAGTATCGATTTAAGGAAAGTGATCGACAATTCAACCCTGTCTTCAGTTGAAAACCTACACACTGACTGTCTGTTCTGCTGACAATTACCTTTAGGCCGCTACCAACCTCGCGATTCGAAACATACTGCTGTCCGCCCAAATCTGTATAATCTCTATCTAAGACCGATTTGCAACAAGGATGTGACTGGGCCCTTGTTCATCCTGAGACATGTCATCCCCACAAGCCCCAGAGGGTAACAATGCTCTTCACTCCTAAAACCCCCAATATCTTTTCCATGGCGTTTCAATACTACACGCTCGAGCCGAGTGGGACCTTAACAGTGTTCAGGCCTCTCACGTGGGAGCAGGCTTTTTAATTCTTTCTTACGTCTGTTGTATATGTGATGATGATGGACAACCTCCTGGAATTGTGATTCCGATGCCGAGCCGATGTTGTGCAGCGCACCCAATCAATCCCCAACTGTTTCAAACGCGATGTTGGCACTTGGATGTTGCTTCTCTAACTAACCACAGACGTGATGATAATATCAGCCACCGGCGGGACGGCGATCTTTCCTCCCCGGCTTCTAGCTTTGACGGAATACCCGATTCGGTTTGTCATGCTGTTGGTGGTTGTCTTGAAGAAGCGCTCCTGGGGACCCTCTAATCCCCAAGATATGTATCGGGTGCTTGGCTCCATGGGTAGGACTTGATACGACGCGATTGTTCACGCTCTGCATGGATATAACTTGTTAGCGTGGTTTTTGGGGGTGGCAAAGAACCTTGATTTTCACACAAGAAATGTTTGGCTTGTCCTTTATTTGGCCCTTATAGAATCAATGTACAAAGCTACAGTAACGAGTTATATCCGTGCAGAGGTGCTGTTGGAAGGACTTCATATTCCTTTTCAAGTGGAGTAATCGCTTGGCTGAACTGAGGATTATCAGAACGAAACATGGCTACCTAGGCCCAACAGAATATCTGGCCGACTTGGCAGGAAATTCGGCAATGTTGACCAAGGTGCGCATGAGGGATGGTAATGATGTTGTTTGGTGATGTTGATTTGGGGAATGGGGCGTGTCGAGTTTTTCTTCATTGCGCAAAGGAGAATCTCATCCAAACTTTTGGTATCTAATCTAACAAAACTAACCAAACGCTCGAGGGGTACTTACAAGTATCTCAGGTACGTTAATGTACACTTTACATCCGTACATGTCAGGCAGACCAATATACATAGCATACCATGGACCTACATGACGCAAAGATTGCAAACATGGGCATGCATTCGGAGGTCAACAGGATATTTGACGACTTTGCCACCCAAGAGCCCGTTGGAACAAGACATTATCCATTAGCATCACCTGCCAGACACCCACTACCCGGCGCCCTGAGCCATACGATCGTCTAATTCTGTATCCAATCATAAAAACACATCCCTTCCCAAACCTGATATCTTTAACCAACGAACCGCTGCCAAGATGCTATATGCGAAACGTTCTTACTCTTCCAACGCTAAGGGCCACAAGAAACGCCCTCCACCAGGCCTGTTCTATAGGTCGCCCAACATCATCATGGGCTTTTGTTCCGCAAGAACAACGTCCGGCCGCCTTGGTAGGGTTGGTGGGCTTATTGTCTCGTTCTTGCTTAATCCCGAAACGATGAGATCCAGCCAGGCAGCCAGACGGTAACCGGCCTTTGCGATCTGCAACTCGACGACGGGGGCGGCGGCCTCGAAGTAGGCGCCACCGAGCTCCTGGTCGCGGATGGCTTCGGCACCTTCAGGGAGGACTAGTAAAGGAAGCATTGTTAACTAACGGTTCTCTGACAGATTTTGGGGTGTGGGGGGGGGGATAGGAACGGAGCGGAAGAGAACTTACCAACAGTGCAAACATGCGCATTCCCCTCAATCGCCCACTCCAGCGCAATCTCGCTCGCCTCCTTCAGCTCCAGCCCCTTCACCCAGTCACTGCTATTCGCCTTGTACTGACCCTCCCTGATCTCCTCCGCCAACGCATCCGCCCACCTCTTAGCCGCCGGAAACGGCCTCCTACCAACACCATGCTTCTTGTGCGTAACAATTTTCTCGGCAATGCTTGAGTCCCAAACATGGTGCAGGTTAAACCGCTTCTCATCAAAGAACACCGATATCCCATTACCCCCCTTCTCCACGTCCTCCGTGTGCAGCGGCTGGTGGATGTCCCCGACAAAGTGAATCACGAACTTGGCCGCCTGCGCGCGCTCGACCACGTGTAGGCTTTGGTCCAAAAGGCGAGAGGTGTAGTTTTGAATGGCGCTGACCACGCAACCCTCGGGCTTGCAGTCGCGCTCGTAGACGATGCCGCATGAATCGGGGGGTGAGTCCTTCGCGTCGATGTAGTGCAGGGGCCCCGTCCAACGACCCCATTTGGTGTACCGGATCGAGTCGGCCCAGGTGGCTACGTTGGCGAGGTAGTCGGAGGTGTCGTTGCGCAGGAGGGTTTGGAAGTAGGAGGCGGTGGAGTTAGAGACGAAGTTGCTGGCGAGGTAGGCGACGGTGATGTGTCCAAAGCCTGTTGTTGTCGTGGGCGGTGTGTGTTAGTGATGTTTCAGTACTTGGGCGCGATTCGCGAATATGGGGGAGAAATGGTAAGGAAGGGGAATTGGTGTTCGTTCGTACCTCCCCATGCTGAGGCGCCTCCGGCTAAGAAGGCGGAGGTGCTCATTATGACTGATGATGGCTTCATGGTGGTTGCCGTTTGTGCTACTGTACTGCTGGTAAAGAGACGATGATGCACTGGACAAGCTTCGCAACGCTGCCGGGAGGAAAACAATTGGTGACAAAACCACAGCAAACAAACACGCCTTGGATGATTTACTCAAGAACGGGAATGTTGATGATGGAAAGGTTGTCTTGTCCAAGTCAAGATCCAAACACGCGCTCAGCTCACTTGATGTCCCCCAGTCGATCAGCTGCACCGCCCTGGGGTCCGATGGCGATAAGCATCGATACCGCCCTTTGCCAGCGGCGTCATATCAATATCGGAACCCATCCACCATTGCTTGGTACCGACGCCATCAGCTTGGACCATGGCCGATCATTAGACTCCTCTAAACACGCGAAGGTTGTTGCTACGGGGACGCCGCAGCGAATGAACGCGGGCAATAAATCCCACGTGAGCCTATCATCTGGTGCGACGCTTTGCCGTTGGAACCTAACTTTGAAGTGGCTTGTTGAGTGTTGTCAGTCCTTCGTTGTTTCTTTCCAGTTTCTCTCGTGTTTCTCCTTCTTCATGTTCTTCTTCTTCCCCATCTACGAGCATCTATAAGTACTGACGGGAAAGCCCATGCATGCAGTGCAGCAAGGCTGGAAGAGCGGATGTGCGATGTGATGAACGATGCAGCAGTTCGGAACGGAGGCTCGACTTGCAACTCGAGAAGTCGAGGTTGAGGTGCTGGTCTTGGCATGATGACAAAGTCTCCACCCGTGCCGCCGAAGAGCACAAAGAGGTACAGTACTATAATCGCTCGTCAATGGTTGGACGGCGGGTTGATGTCAAAGACCCATTCTCCCCATATTTCTCCATCACAGCACCAGGATGGGTCAGAGCTGAGCGAGGGGCCCCTTGTGATGCAATTGTGCCTCCCCGTTAAGGTCCCTCACAACAGCGACAAGAGAAGGGAAAAAAAACAAAAAAACAGAGCAAAGCCGCAGAAAAAAGGTGCGAACTGAATGCTACGCTGGCGCATACAATCCCGCAGCACGGATCATACGGTGACACTCGTGATAGTTTTGGGGATGGCACTTGGATGGCTACGTTATGCCATTTTCGGTATTAGCCACATCTTTGCCTTATCTCTGGAGTCAGTCGCCTCTTGATAACGAGGGGACCTGCTGACTCGAAACTGTCTCTGACTCTTTCCATTTTCTTTTGCAACTGTATTTCCAAGTTCCTGTTGCCATTCTTCCATGTGCTCAACTGAACAAGACACCAACATCGACTGCATTCGGCGGGTTAGACTCAGTCCGTTTCGTAGTATTTGAGCAGGACTCGACCCGGCCTGGGAAACAATCAACATCTGGTTATCCATTCAACTTTCCACTCTTGTTGCTTTCATCTCTCGAGGTCTCGCTGGTTTTCGTACCCGCGGGCGACATGGAAGCCCTCTCCAAAGCGCCCGATGTGGGCGAGGCACTCTCGGGAGTGTTTGGAAGTGTCAGCTTGACGGCCTGGATATGTCTTTTGGTGAGCATTTCCTTGCTGCTTTCCCTTTCTTTCGGCTTCTTGTCATTGCCATTCCAAATCACAGTGCTGACCGTTGTCCTCAATCCCAGCTGCCGCAACTGATTACAAACTACAAGGCCAAGAGCGCCGACGGCCTGTCCATGAACTTCCTGATTATATGGCTGTTGGGCGACATAGCGAATCTGTTTGGTAAGTGGCAACCAGCCTACCGTAACTGCCTCGGATGTTCTGCTTTAGAGATAGGTAAGGTAGTACTGCCAATTTGTTCGGCTGCTGACTTCCATCGATCTTTTTCGGTAACAGGCGCACTCTGGACAAGTCTGGCACCAACCGCTGTAGCACTTGCTTTGTATTTTTGTTTCGCCGACCTGGTTCTCATTGGCCAATGCAGCTACTACAACACAATCAACGCCCGCCGCCGCAGCCGCAGCGAGAGACATGCCCGAAGTGCACGACATTCCTCTACCGAGACACACGAAACCGACACAACGGCTGTAGAGGACCCTTCTGAGCTCGACCCGTTGCTAGATCATGACCAACACCACCATCAGCATCCACGTCGGTCGCGCAGCGATTCTACTGGATTGCCGGGCTCTCATCGTCGGCACTCGATGCGCCACAGGGAGAGCACTCTCGACCCATTGACCAGGATTGTTACAGGTGAAGACGATACTCCTGACAGCAATCCATGGCTGCACAACGCCCTGAGCTTGGTGGCTGTTTGGGTCGTCGGCGCTGCAGGCTGGTTCATCAGCTACAAGATGGGTGCGTGGGACGTTGAGGATGGGTTACCCGATGGTGGAGGCAACACGGTTTCGAGCGAGCCACAGGCCGTCATTGGCATGATCCTGGGCTATTTCAGCGCCGTCTGTTACCTGTGGTACGTATCTAACCCTGTTTTTTCAGCCCATTCACTCGGTGTGACCACTGGGCTTAGGAAGCTAACCAATTCCATAGCGCTCGAATCCCTCAAATCATCAAGAATTACCGCGAGAAGTCTTGCGAGGGTCTCGCGCTGTTGTTTTTCCTGCTCTCGCTCACGGGCAACCTCACCTATGGAGCAAGCGTGATCGCCTACTCTCAGGAGAGAGACTATGTTGTCAGAGCCCTCCCTTGGCTTTTGGGCTCGCTCGGTACTATGCTGGAAGACTTGGTTATCTTTGCCCAGTTCAGACTCTACTCACCGCAACGTGAGCCAAAGACACACCATACCGCTTAAAGAGCTGGCTCTTTACTTGCACGAAGCAAACGATACGCATATGATGGAAGACACGGCCTATTTTTAGGATAGGGATCAGCGTCTATGGGCTTGATGGAATTGTCTGGCAACGGTAAGTATGTCTTTTGGGTACTTGGTTTTTGTTGCATGTTTTTCTCTTTTTTTTCCCCTTTTTGTTTTCCAGGTGCATTTTGCTCCATTTTGAGCGGGATGGCATGCATGTTAAAAGCTCGTTATTTTCAAGAACGGTTAAGGCATGGCGTAAGGATGAAGGAGACAATGATTTTTTCCGCATTTACTCCCTGCATTCTGTGATTTTCAGTACTATCTGTCGACAGCACGCTTAATTGGGGCCTTTTGCGTTTCGGACTGTCGGACATATCCTTTTCTCCCTTTCTGACAGGCATAAGCTTAGGTTGGTGCTTCTTTCCAGTCTTATTTATGGTGAAGTTCGCTGTTGAGCCGCTTCCTGTGACTTTTTTCCTGCCAGTTGTTACCTTTCTCCTGCAGCGAACCGCTCCCGGTATTTATTTACCTTCCTGCCGAGTTTCCACGTCGGTTGGCTTCCTCCGGCAGTGGCACTTGAGTCCGGCCATAAGATCATACAGGTGGCACCTGCTCACAGCTACTGTATCGATCTATGGGATGCGACGATCAATGGGCCTTTTTTTCTTCTTGGTTCCTGCAAAAAAAATCTCCAGCTTATTCGTTCTGGCTGTTCAAAAGTGGCTAAACGTTGTGTGGCCATGTGATTCGTGAGACTCCGACGGACAACCCCAGATCATGACACTCAATCTCAGGACGGTCAAAATTGGATCAAAGCGGTTGTTCCTTCTCATAAGAATCCCTTTACATGTCGGGTCGATTTCTGAGCAGTCACGGCCCTCCATGCACCATCAATTCACCTTCTGGCATAGGGCAAGGGTTTATGTTGCTCTCTGGCAAGCCGGAACACACAGAACCCGTGTTTCTTCCTTTTGAACCCAAGGTTTCGGCATATGTATCTCACGAACGCCTGTCCTGATCACTTCCGCAACTCACCAAACCTCTCATCTTACGTTTGCAACATCTGATCCTACGCAGCAGCCATTCTTCAAGTTTAGACCATCAACCTTATCATCGCCACGATGCCGCCCACCGAGGATATCCAGTACGCACCGCCCGGATCGTATCTGGCTTACAAGCGCGATTCGAGACTTCTTCTTTATTGGATTGTCCGCACTGTTCATTCCATCGTCAAGTTTTGTGACACGACTCGGCAACATGATCTTAACCTAAACTTGTTGGAAGTTCTCAGTGCTGGTCTACCAGGGCAGGAATGGCCGAAAGAGTTGCTTGCTGATCCAGCCCGAGCTGGATTTTTCAACCGGCCCAAACTCCACAGCTTTTGCAAGTTCATTAGCCTCCATATGGATGTTATTCCCCCGTCTATTCTGGCCTTGTTTCTGAATATCATCAACACAAGAGTCACCGCCTTTACTACATGGCAGGCGCTCGCAACCAGGCACCCACGCGCCCAGGAGATGGAGAATTTTGGAACGCTTGAGTCTGATATCCGCGCTTTTTGGGTGGCCTTTAACGCCCTCAGAGGCTTTGGTTGGATGTCAACTTCTCCTGGATATCCAAGTGTCTCGTCCATTTTGAAATATGACACACCGGAGAGCAAAGAAGAGATTGATCGTCTGGTCCCCGACAAATTCCCCATCCGTGTTCTTGCCGAAGCTGTGAAAGGCAAGCCCGGGCGTCGCAACAAGTCAAAGAAACCAGAAAATGAAGCCAAATTCAACAAGATCAAAGCCAGTCTTCCGCCTGATGACTTGCCATTAAGTCACTTTGACATCGACAATTCTTGCTATATGAACGGCCGTTTCAACTCCAACGGCAACGCTTGGGGTATGGCAGTTTACGACCTGTTCAAGGAGTTCGTGCGCCTCAGGAAATTTCTTCACGATACCTGGAAAGAAGTTATCTTCGACGGCCTCAACAGCACTGTGGCCGGAGCAGTTGGTCTTGCGGCCATGAATCTGATTGTCAAATACCGTCACGACAATGTTCCTGAAGGATTAGGTTACATCAGCATGATCGAGTATTTTACGGGTTATCAAAATCCTGAGGATTATGTTCAACCGTTTTCTGCGTCCGTTTACCGAGTTCGTGGTGACGGCTCATGTTCAGAAAAGTTTGAAAATCAAGGTGTGGATATGAAGGAACAGTTCATGATATACACGTTCGAATCACTTTTTGAGTTCCTTTCCGACTTCAACGTCACACAAACCAGAAAGCCTACCGAGCGCATGGCAACGCTTCTCCGGAACTGGGATCCCAACGTCGATCTAATGAGGCTTACGAAAGAAGAACGCCTGCAGTGGCGTCATCTGTATACCATCAAGCTTCTTTACTCGCTTTTCGACGAATATGTTGCCCCTATCTTGAAATCCAAAGAATTCGACGGAGATTGGGAAAATGTCGTCTGGGGCCCGAAAGGCCCATCCGAAGATGACTTGGGTGGACCAGGTTCATATCAGCATAAAGCCTTTTTGTCCAGCATCACCAAACTTGCTATGAAAAAGCCCTCGTCCGCCGGTGACTCAATTCGACGCAACATTCAGCCTACCACAGTCTTCATACTACAACACATGGTGGATTCTTTTACTGTGTCAAGGGGCTGGCTGCATGACCCTATCCGGGGGCCTATTTTCGTCCAACCGCCTTCTGCCAATGTATTCTTTCCCGCGCGTGATTTGGCGCTGTTCTTGGGAGTCAAGCCTGATGATTCTACGAACCTTGTTGGACCCGGGATTCCGACGTCTTTCCACTTGCTGGACGACTTGTTGAAGATAAACGAACATACTGGGGAGGACCGGCAAATCGAGCAGCCGCTCAATTTCCTAGAGCAGGCGGCTAGAGTTTGCTCCACTGCCATAGAGTTTCAATCAACAAGACAGGACCAAGGCGCGGGTTCAAACTTCCTGTGGGGTTGCTCCCCCTTCCACTGCGCTGAAGTTCTTGTGCAGACCCTGGCGAATTCCGACGATATCTCCAGAGTCCCGTACTTTGGTTTCACGAATGAGCCTGTACTCCTGGTACACATGCACAATATGTTGGTTTATGAAGGATACATGGAAAAGTCCTCTCGGGCGTTTCTTTTTCTGAAGGGATTTTTTGACGATTTGTTGACTGAGGAGGCAAAGACATCGGAAGACAATGGCCAGTACGACCGAGCCTTAAAGGATGCCCTAGATTGTTTTGGCACATGGTTTCCGCTCCCGACATTCAATCGTCTGTACCTCCAAAACTACAGAATCGAGGGCATCGGATGCCTAGAGAATCTGCAAAGATTCATGAACAACACTACCACCAGTGAAGAGAAACGGGCCACGCAGGTCAAGGGACATGGCTCAAGCAACAATCACAGATTTGTCATCAAAGGCGGCCCTGACCGCGCGAAGGCCATTATGGAGGGAATACAGGCCGTTGACTTCAAGCTCAAGGAATTGGTTCCCGGGAAGCTTCTCGAAGGGCCGGGTGGCAGCAAGGTCATGGTGAACTTTCGCGATATCCTTGAACTGTTGAAGGCCGAGGTCACCATTGGCGTACATGGCAGTCGATGCCTTGACGCTCTGAACCGCTTTTGGGTTACTGCCCGGTCGATGTTGCTGTTCGAATCCATCGAGAGAGAACTGGCCGCTGCGAGGGACCCGTTGTACCTTTACATATACGGAGACCCGAACTCAAAGGAGGATGAAAGTGGTGGGAATGGAGGAGGGCGACAGAACGCCTTAGCTGCCAAGCGTGCGCGTTTAGTAGAGCGTCTTTTGTCGCGAACACTGGATCTGCCTGGGACGAAGACCGCGATAGAGATTGCGGCCAAAGCGTTTGAGGATGAGGAGCTTACGAATTTTCGGTGCACGTACTGGGGGGATGAGGCAGATTTGGGAAGGAAGAGCGATGATGATATAAGAAAGCGACTGGAGAAGGGGCTGGCAAGGGCATCATGTCCGTTCATGTAACATTGTTAGGGAATCATTCAGTATAATAGTGACGAAAGCCAGCGGTGTCATATAGATTGGGCCTCACAGCGGAATAGAATGAAATGAAGTTGTCCTAATATACTTCCTTGTATCCAGTACACAAACAATACACAAGCCTGTTGTGTTCCTCGTTTATATGATTCCTGACGCCAGTTCTGCTGAGTGATGGTCTACATCAAATAAACAAGGAAACAAAACACAGAATCCGTCATCAACACCTGTTAAACGCCAAACTCCCACCCTCAAAACTCCGATACTCTCAACACAGATAACGTACAAAATGCTCTATCATCACTGCACAGTCTCAAATGATCTCACCAACTCGCATACGCCACCGGGGCCCCAGTCCCCGTCGGTGTCGGCGTCTGAACGATGAACTCAAACTGTTGTTGCTGTTGTGCTTGAGTTGCCGGGACATTTGGGTAGTTGAAGTCCAAGCCCTGATCAGCCACGGGCATGTAAAGGCCATTCAGAGACGGCGGCGGCGGCGATGACGACGATGAGAAAGACGACGGTGTCGAGGTTGACGGAGAAGAGGAAGTATAAGAAATATAACCCATGCCGTTGATACACGTAGGAGCCGCTGATACCATTATGTCAGGTGTATAAGTCCACGCGCAGTCTTGCGAGAAATCATAGCCGTTATTGCTGAAAGACATCAAATCAAACCCGGCGACGGCATCCGTCGTTGTAGCCGTCGTCGTAGTCTTCGTGGGGAATGAGGCCGTCGTCCCCAGAGCTGATGGTGGAAGGAGAAGACCTAGACCGAAACCTTGAGTAGCCCCAGAAGTAGACTCGGTGTCTGAGAGCGATAAAGGAGAGGGAGTGAAGCGCTGCCCGAGCTCAGGGGCGAATTGGCTGGAGGGGGGGGGTGTGTGTGATAAGTATTGTGGCTGACTTGTCATCAACATGGGGCTGGGAGTCGCTGTTGTTGTAGTGGCCGCTCTGTTGGTTCTGTTACCCGTGGGTTTGGGGTAGGGAGTTGAAGACCTGGAGCGAGAGGGCGATGGAGAAGACGCAGAAGAAGAAGCGGATTCCTGTCTGCGGCGGAGGATGCTATAGCGGTTTTTGGCAGCTAGAGAGGTGCGGTTGGGGAAGTGAGTGTTGACGATCTCGGTCCAGTTGCGGCCTTGCTGGGAGACGATTTGGAGGAGGAGGATATCCTGGGGACAATTTGTTAGTCAAGCATATGAGGAAGAGAAGGGTGTTTGTTCTCACCTCCTCCGGCGTCCACGGACTTCTATCAATTTTAGGGTCGAGACAATCATACCAACGCTTCCAACACTGGTCTCCGTTGCGAGAACCAACCACCTGAGCAACCTTGCTCCAGCGCGGGCCGTAAATGTCAAAGGCCTCGCGCAGCCTTTGGTCTTCCTCTCTTGTCCAGGTGCCCTTGCGGATGTTATGGGCTACGTTGTAGTGCCAACGTTTTCGGCAGTCTTTGTTGTTCCGTCGGGAGAGGTGGGAGGCGACTTTGCACCAATTGATGGAACCGTTGGCTGGTGTTTCTGTTGAATAGGGAAAAGGAAAGGTCAGTAGACTGATGCAAGGCGAGAGATGCAACTAGGGTTCATGGAGCTCTTCTTTCTTACCCTTTGCCACGGCTTCAGCGAGTAACCTATCCTCCTCTGGCGTCCAAATCTGGCGAGGCTTAGGCTCGGCCTGGGGGGAGGGAGAGGCACTGCGTGAAGAGTACATGAGGAACTGGGATATGCTAGATATGGTAATAATATGATTGTATGTTGGTATTGTTTTGATGGCATTGATGTGGTACCTTGAGATATGCTTGGTGAGTAAACGGTGAGTGTCAAGAATGAAGGGTTCGCCGAGAAAGCATACTTATATGAGAAGGCGAGAGAGAGTTCATGTGTCTGTGTGAAGCTCAGCTACCCCCATGGAGCGAAAGGCTCCGGCCAAGTGGTGAGAACTAGTCCGCCCTTGGTGTAAGTAACACGACGTCCATAATAGATCGCCGCAACAACACCAGGCTACCTAGCCTCTCTGATGTCTGCCAGAGAGTGAACACACCTCATCCTTCGACAAGATCCCAGCTTCGGGATATGCAGCCCTATGGGCCATCCCCACGCCCGCTCTTATGTTGTTGCCCGTCGCCAAACGGCATCGTCGTGGCGTCTCGAGTCGCATGTAAGTCATCCCATCCCACTTGTCTGGTGGTACCGTTGAGTAGATCTTCTACCGAGCATTAGCCTGAGATCTAGCCAGCAGCAGTACCAGAAGGTTTCACAAGTAGTTACGTTGTGAATGCTCACGTCAACAAGCTGTCGTCTTGTATAGTGTCTGAGCTCCGTGGGCCATTCAGAGCTCGAGCGCCAAGGTCGAAACCGGTCTGGCACGTTAAAGTACTACCTCGATAACAAGGTACGACATGAGAATGCCCCAGGCAGCCGGATAATCCAATTAGAGCGACCGAGTAAGCCCCCATTGGTCGAGAAAGGATGATCCCGTGAGTGAGGTTAGGAGAGAGAAGCCCGATGGTCCCCGGCCGTGTGTTCGACGCTCCGGGTTTCAACGGCAGTATAGACTCGGGACGGCCTCTGGCTGTTTGGAGATGTATCTTGCGGGCGAAAGTCACGAGAGACAGTACACAGAATGAGGCGGAGGCGCGTGGAGGGGGGCTTGGCTCCAGGTAAGCAGGCAGGTTCTAATGCTGTGTAACGCGACGAGCCGACGGGAAGGAGACGACGCAAAGCCCGTGAACCTTCCAGCGGTGTTTCCACTGGGCCGCCTTTTATTCAGCGTAAAAGCTATCAGGAACACGAATTCAGTGGACGGGAGAGAAATCTTCATTCGGAGTGGCGGTGACCTTAACTAATCCAC
>HF970780.1:15358-30884 GCA_000604205.2 Neurospora africana FGSC 1740
CTGGGCGCTCTTCCAGGAACCGTTTTCGGGGTTTGTCCTAAACGCATAGACATGCCCCGATACTAGAATACAGCTTCAAAATGTGAAGCAGTTTCTAGACTGGACAGACTGTAGTTGTAGGAGAACGGAGTGTCAAGGTATTCTCGAGTTGCAGGAGCTGAATCCTCGGGGTATGGCTAAGTGTTCTATTCTGAGAAGCGCCTGTTAGAGCTTCTGATACGAAATAGGTGCAGGCTCTAACATGCGCTTCAGGGCTGTGACTATGGGTTTAAGAGCCACCTCAATGGAACTTGAGAAAGCGCAGCGACAACGACGGAATCTCGGCCCTGGCAAAATGGACCAAAACACGTCACGGTCAATACATTATTCTAGACCTTGGATGGGCAAGTCAGTTCCTACCCGCCTTCGATATTCCCAATTTGTTTCCCCAAATCAACAACATCATCAGCGCAGTGTCTCACTTCAAGCCCCACACCACACCATCATGACAGTACATGCGCGCTTCAACGGACACCCTCCTGGTGACCACGACACTGAGGCTACACTATGAACCCCCTCTCTAGGCTGGAATCCAGTTCTTGAAACACCGAGCCACTGAGGATGCTCCTTTTCACCCGAGGTGCAAGACCATCGGGTACCAATACACGCAGGTGCTTGGGATGTCCAGCAGCGGCCGCTACGATTGGATCCAGTCCTCTGACAATGCAGCACAACATAATGGTCGACCAGGAGGCCTACCTTACCACGTGGCCACCCTACATCGAGCCGGCTGGGCCAACACCCACCTCAAGGTAGGCAGTAGGCAGGCAAGAGCACCCCTTCATCATGTCCTCCCACATTTGAACAGCTGCTCACGGGTTCCGTTGTCTAGCACTCTAGCATCTCAAAGAAAACACCGCCACCGACAACATGTCCGGCCTCGAAGCCTTCGGGCTCGCGTGCAATGTCATGCAAACTATTGGCTTTGCTATAGAAATGGCATCCGTGTGCCGTACCATCTTCCGTACCGGCTCCCCAGATCCCAGTACGGCAACACTGCTGGACCATTCCACCCAAATCACCACGAGTCTCAAAAATTCGATGTCATCCGCAAGACCAGTCACACGGGATGAGAATGAGCTGCTTGATATCGCAAACAAATGCCTCGACGCCATTTCTCGTCTGAAGACCGAGGTCGACAAGCTCAGCCGTCCCTCTGCCAAAGGCAAAGTCCTGGCCTCATTGCGCTTGGGTTTGCGGGCAAAACTCAAAGAAGGAAGCATCGACAAGTTGGACAAGAGAATGCGCGATTACCAAAAGGTCCTCGAGTCCGGCCTTCTTCTGCGTGTCTGGTAAGGCCCTGAATCGTACACGAAATATTTGTTCGTTCGCGCCGGCTAACAGTCCAAATCAACATGTAGTAACCAAAACGACGCGCTTCAACTGAAACTGGAAACAGGCTTTCAACAGCTCGACAGTACCCTCCAGTGTTTTGTCAATTCCATCGCTCAAGGGCATGTGAAGCTCCGAGATCTCATGATATCGCACAAAGATTCCATTGTGGAAGTCTTCAAGGCCGAGTCCAGTGCGCAGAATGCTGCGACCACAGCCATCGCCTCTGAAGTCAAGAAGACACAAGGAATGATCAAGGAAGCGTCCATGGAAGCTCCCGTCTGGGAAAAGCGGCAACGAATTCTCAAGAGTCTCAAGTACGACACCATGGGTGAACGTTTTGGCCAGGTCAAAGCGGCTTTCGAAGGCACATGTGAATGGATGATACAGGGTGTTCGGTCAGCACCGAACAGTATCCAAGGCGAGCCGGACAGAGACGACTCGCCATCTGTTTGTCCACACCGCACAACTGACGACAAGAACCTCTCCTGGAGCTGTTTTCCTTGTTGGCTGGAATCCCCAAAGGACAAAATCTACTGGGCTCAAGGCAAGGCTGGATCTGGCAAAAGCACACTGATGAAATTCCTCGTCACCAATCCTACCCTCTGGTATCCCGAAAGCCCAGATAGCGGTCAAGATCCCCTTATTCTTTCACATTTCCTCTGGGCTGCTGGTTCACCTCGGCAAAAAAGTCTGCGTGGGATCCTTCTCAACCTACTCTATCAACTGCTATCCAACGATCAGCACGTTCTCGACCACGTTATCAACACCTTCCCGGGCCTGAGTCTCAAAGACGTCGAGGGGGATTGGACTGTTGAAGAGTTAGAGGGAACCATGGTGGCCTCACTCAAGGCCATCGCAACCAGACCTGTGTTTATCTTCTTGGATGGTCTTGACGAGTTTGGATCATCCAACGCAGACGACCCGCGCAACCTGCTCGACCTAGCAACGAGGCTTTCAATACGTGACAACGTTAAAATGTGTGTTTCCAGCCGACCGGAGCCTGTGTTCAAGAGAAACCTGGGCGGCCTATGCAGTCTGCGGCTACAGGACCTTACCCGCTCCGACATGGAGAAATACGCCAAGGCTGAGCTACTCTCAAAGGAGATCGTAGGCCTTGAGAACCAGAAGGAATATCAGAGACTTGTTGCCAAGCTCTGCGATATGTCTGACGGAGTCTTTCTGTGGACTGCCCTTGCGGTCCGAAGTTTGTCAAGGGGCCTCAACAATGAAGATGATATATCCGAACTGTACGCCCGGCTGGAGAAGATGCCAACAGGCTTGTACGCACTCTACAAAGACATGTGGTCTCGCCTCAACGAGGATCAGGATCTTTACAAGAAAGAGGCGGCTCAGTACTTCCACCTGGTCATACATTGGCGGCGCATGCCTTCTCACCGCTTCGACGCACGATTCACCACATTCCATCTCCTTGCCTCCCTCGACCCATCCATTTCCCGGGCATACCTGAATGACGACACGGCGTCCTTTCCCTCGGATCTGGAGGCAAGGTGCGAAAAGCTTGGGAAGCGCGTAGAAACACGCAGTGCCGGTCTTCTGGAACATAGCCATCAAGGCAGCATTGACTTCATTCACCGATCAGCACTCGAGTTTCTGACGGATACTCCCGAGGGTCAGCAAATCATGGCACACGATCGGTCTACCCACAACGAGCTCCGGTCATGGCTGCTACAGGCTGATGTCGCCAGAGCTTACCTCATGTTCACGAAGGCACTTGAGTATCCAGCCGCACTTATGCCTGATGACACTGGTATCGATGACTTGATGGACGACGTTCAACAGAACTGGGACGACAGCGCACTACCAGGCGATGTTCAGATAATGCTGCTCGAAGCGTGCAAACGTATGATTGAAGTGGACGAGGTCGTGAGGTCGAATGGAGATTTTGCAGGTTGGAACACCGAGATGGGGCGACACAATCTTGTCATCCCTTTCGTCCGATATCCTCAATTCAGTCCCTACGTGGATGTCATCCGGTCACGGTCCTACAGAAGTTACCTTTTCGTTTCAGCTTTGACAACGCCAGATTGGACACTGTCGCGGTTTATAAGTCAGGAGCGAAAACGTTTTATGTGGCTAGGCAAAGTCAAAGTGCTCGAAGCTATTTTAGCAGAAGATCCTCTTCTTGAATTTCAGGATCAGAGGCAGGTTTCTTCCGCTCGTGTGGAAAGTTGCTTCTTGGGTGGTGATATGAAAACATCAATGGCATACGAAAGAATGGCAGTATTAGTTCTACTTGCTGCTTTGACATTTCGGTGGGAAACGGAAGGCATGAAGCTATTGACAAACCATCCAGTTTTCTCTAAAACACGAGAACTGGTGGAGAATTTCTTCCGGCGCTATCCACACAACGAAGAGAAAGTTATCCTCTCAATATGGAGTTCTTCTTTCTGGGAGGATGACAAATGGTTCATCAACATTGAATCTCTGTCGCCCAAGTTCGCCAACTATATTAATTGGGATAGAGACACGGACCGCTTTGTGTTAATAGAATGCGATACAATATATGCCGCAGAGCTTTTAACCCTTGGACGAGCAAGTCGAGGAGAAGCAGGTACTGGCGAGAACGAGATGGACACGGTGACGGACAAGGACAGCGTATGGAGACGGCCAGCAGGATTAAAGACGGCTGATCCAAAGATTCTGGCATTCTACATCGAAGGGGCATCCTTGGGTGATAGGGAATACGGCTGGAAAGTTAGGATACCATCCAACTACGAGGACGCAAATCGCGTGCTGTCGAAACTTGATAATATTCGCTTCCCACAGGACGAGTCTGGCTCCTTGATTCCAGGGCTAAGAGAAAGTTTGGATGACATATGGACGAGAGCAAACATCCCCAGTGAGGCTGAACATCGGAAGCTGAAGGACGCCAATTCATTGAATATCTTTTTTCAGGAGTTAATGAAGAGCGCCAATAAATTGACCAGCTCGAGAAAGTACTTGTCCCGTTTAGCAGAAGACGAGGAATAGGCGTGAGGAGCGTGGTTTGGGATAGAAGGTACAGGGAAGGAGGAGGGGAGTTAGACGATGTTCTTTCAAATAACCTCTATCTGCGTACCTACCTAGGTACCTAGTCTTCTTCCGTATATCACTCCGGCCGCCTGGTGAAACCCCTAAAGCCGTGCTGCCTTCACCCCAAACGTCTCCGTCTTGTACCCACCGGCCAAATACCTCCTCACGCCTTCCTCCAACGTATCCAAATCCTCCTGCTTCACCTCCAACACGTCATTATCATTCTTCTTATACAGCGTGCCGCCCTGGGCCCAGATCCTGCGCAGCGTGACGAAGGTACCCTGGGGCTTGGGCTGCGGGTCGTCGCTCTTCTTGTCCCACAGGACTTCCTCGAGCTCCTCGATCTCTTTGAGAGGGGTCTCGGTGACGTCGAACTCGGAGCCGGTCTGCTTCTGGAATTCCTTGAGGACTTCCTTGGGAGTTACGATGAAGGACTGGACTTTGAGGGCTTTGCCGAAGGATTGGGTGGGGTGGCGGAGGGTGGCGGTGACGAATTTGCCGACGCTGGATGTTGCTGTTAGTATGGGTGATGAGACTGGAAGAGGGGATAGAGAGATAGGTAGGTAGGTAATGAGTGATGGGAAAGAAAGAAGGGGTATGAAAAAACTTACTCCCACATGGTACAAAACCCAACCTTTCCCGCTCCTCCCTCTTTATCAACAATGATATACGCCTTCTTCTCCGCCGGCACAAACCCACCAGCCTGCTCATACCCCGGCGTAGGATAAAGCCACATATCAAAGTACGGCCCCGTAACCACATACGTGATCTTCAACCTCTGAATCTTCTCCCTGATATGTTTCCTCAGCGCCAGCTTGCCCACATGCGTCGGCTCATGGGGACTCTTCTCATTATGCGCCACATCCGTGCCAAACTCGGACGGCAAGAACCACTGCACGCTTTGCGAGTGCTCAGCTGCGTCGATGATTTTGGGTTGATACTTGAGCGTGGCGCGCCCCAGGCAGGAGATGACGGTGTCGAATTTGCCGTCCTCAAAGACCTTGGTGAATCCGGCCTGATCGAGGGATTCGACGTCGCCGGTGACGATCTTGAGGCCTTGGAATTGCCAGTGCTTGATGAGTTGGGCCTTTTGGGAGGAGGCGTCGGAGTCCCAGCCGGGACGGGTGAAGAGGGACAAGGTGGTGTAGGGCTTGGGACTGGCGGCGGAGAGGAGGGAGGAAGTGATGTAGGCGCCGATGGTGCCGGTGCCGCCTATGATGAGGACGTTGGTGGGTTTGAAGTCGGTGGACATTTTGGGTTTGAGGTTCGAGTGGTGAGTGTTTTCTGATGGTGTGTCAGTGAGAGCTCAGAAAGTGGTGACGGCGTTGAGGATTTTGAGACGGGAACGCAGGAGATATGGATTGTTTATTGTACTGTTTCCAATTCGTACCTCTACGTACCTATGTATGTATTTCTAAGCACAAGTTGTCACAGCACGTCATTACAAATAATTGAAAGATGAATTGACTAAGAGGAAGTGATATTCGCTGGGGTGACGTTGAGTGAGTGTCCCGCATTGCCCCGCACCGGGAGCAGCGACACCGGCGGAGATCTCCCGACTCCCGAGCCCGCACCGGGACATGGACACGGCATCGCGACGGGACCGGAGGCAATGTGCTTGATGTTGGTGAAATGACCTTTTCTTTCATCACCCAATGCCGGACGGCTTGGCTCTGAGTTGATGATGATAGCCGACGGCTTCTGTCTAGTGTAGGTACCCGAGACTATCCGTCTCATTCTTGCCTGCGCTTAGAGTGTTTACAGAGGTGACCGATTCAAGACAGGCATCTTCATGACCCCTGCACTGGGGCAGGCAACGGGTCTTCCCATGCAGAAATTGGACCCACTACTCCCCATTCCAGTCACCCCATTGGCCAATTTCCCGAAGCGCAGCCCAGCGGCGGCAGGCAAAGCAATCAACAATTTTTTTGTTTGCTTGTTCGCATCGATAATCGCGACTTGAAGGCCCATCCATTCAGTTCGCAACCACCACGCGCCGCCGCCAATTGCCAGTCAACCCCGCGGTACAGTCGCCCATCATGTCGCAATCAGTAGTCGACTCGCCACCACCCGTCAAGTCCGAGAAGAAGCACAAGAAGGACAAGAAGCGCTCCAGAGAAGAGGCCGAAGAGGTCCCCGCCGTCGAAGATGCCCCCAAGAAACACAAGAAGTCCAAGTCCGAGTCCGAGTCGCTAGAAACCGAGACCACCGACAAGAAGTCCAAGAAGTCAAAAAAGTCAAAGAAGGATGACGAGGATGTGGAGGACGAGGCCCCTGCCAAGAAGGAGAAGAAGAAGTCCAAGAAGAGCAAGGTAGAGGCTGAGCCAGAGGAGGAAGACCAAGAGAAGGAGGCGGCCGTCGCATCAGAATCCGAGGCCGAGGAAAAGAAGAAGCGCAAGAGCAAGGAGAAGAAAGAGAAGAAGGACAAGAAGGACAAGAAGAAGCGACAAGCATCTGCCACCCCCGAGCCCGAGACCACAACCGATGCGATGGACGTCGACACCACCACCTCCTTCCCCACCGACGACGTCGACTTCCCCTTCTACACCCAGGTCCACTCCATCTATGTGCCCTTCTACCCCTGCGGTTTTGACAAGCCCATCACCAATGTCGCCGCCCAACACCTCGAACCTCTGCTCAACCACTACTCCCCCGTCCTCCGCGGCGTCCTCCTCCGCTACACCAACCTGAACCTCTCGGAGCGCCCCGTCCAAGCCTCCGTTATCAACCCGCCCACCGACAAGACCCCCGCCCTCTTGCGTTCCGTCGACGAATACGCCGTCGGTTTCGCCTACCTGACCTTCGACGCGCACATGTTCAAGCCCGCCCGCGGCAAGTGGATGGAGGGTGTTGTCCAGCTGCAGTCCGAAGGCCACATCGGTGTTCAATGTTGGGGCAGGTTCAACGCCAGTATCGAGGCCAAGAGGCTGCCGAAGGGTTGGAAGTGGGTGGATCTCAAGGGCGACAAGTCCTACAATAATCAACAAGAGGAGGAGCAGGAGGAGGAGGAAGAAGAGGACCAACTAGACGGCGAAGAGCTACAGGTTGTGGAACAGGTGCACACCACCGGCTACTGGGTCGATGCCTCCGGCAAGAAGGTGGCCGGCAAGGTGCGCTTCAGAATCAAGAACTTCGACGTCGGTCTCGCTGGCGACTACGGCTACTTGTCTCTTGAGGGCACATTCCTCAACGACGAAGACGAGCGCGCTCTGCAAAAGGAGGAGCGTGAGCTGGAGCGCAAGCGTCGCTCGAGGCAGAACCCCGGTGGTCTCCTCAGGCCGATGAGCAGGAGGGTGCCCGAGTTCAGCATGACCAAGTTCGGTAAGGAGGAGGAGGAAGAGGATGCGGGACAGAGGACCGTGTTTGCAAAGGTGACGGGCAAGGAGGGAGATGTTACGCCGGATGATTAGGTGTGGTCAGGCCTTACGTGCTCGGGGTCGTCGCCGGTTAAGCAACAAAGGGGAAGCAGTCAAAGAAGTAGCCCGATGACGCCGAGCAGGACGCCGAGAAGTCCGGGGTTTCGGTAGTGCCTGAGACCTGGGGGTGCTGAGGTCGATGCTCCGATGCCCTGTGGAATAGGTGATGCCAATGGATGGATGTGGATGTAATTTCATGAGTTTCTCTCTTGGGTCGGAGTTACGGGCTTGTTTGTGTTTTGTCATTTGCATCTTTCTTTTCTCTCTTGTAAGAGACACATACTACATTTGATAGCAAAACCCCTTCAACTGCAGTGGTGCATATAGACACCATCTTTGATCATGTTGGTTGGGGAAAAAGGGGGTTGAAAGGAATAGACTGATACCATTTGTCTGGGCTGTCCGTCTTTAGTGAAACCGGTTTGGAAGTCATATGGGAATACACAGTCATTGAGGTTTACAACGTCGTTCGTGGATGGGTTGAGAACGATACATACTGGTACCAGTTTCAAGGACTCCCAGTTTCTGTCCCGGCTCTGGACTCTGAGCTCGTCCATGCCTAAAAACTCTATGTCAATTGGGTGAAGTGGCCTTCTTTACTTTCCCCTTGATTCTCATCTGCGGTGGTCACTCCGTGGAGGCCTTCCGGGATCCTGTTGGTCGACGGGCACATTGCTTTTCGTTAGTGCATGACTCTAACCGTACCCATGAACAGGGGGGTCCTAACTAAGGCCACTAACTCTGTGCCCATAGGTCTAGCGGTAAAGTTTGTTAGTGACACCTCTAATTAGACTTTAGCCTGGGCCTCCACAGTCGTTTCAGCTGTTCGTCCCGTCTTGATGGAGTGACGTACAGAATGAGGGGTTCCGTCCCAAACTTTATTGTTTTCCCCTGACCATCATCTCGTCGTCGAGAAGAGTCATCGGACCGTAGTATATACCACCACCCAACGCCGTCGTCTCAACCTCGTGGATATTGGCCCTATCCGTACCTGGACAAACATTCGATCCGCAGCCATGCTCCCAGTTCCTCTCATCCAGCTCCAGTGCGGGGTCAACTCGTACGAATGGGGAAAGAAGGGAAACTCGTCGCGCGCTGCTCAGTTTGCCGCCGCCTCTCTTGATGAGAACGACTTTCAGATTGAGGAGGAGAAGCCATATGCGGAGGTAAGTCTGTCTTGGGCCCTTGAACTTTCACTTCCCCGCTATTAAACACCAACAGCTATGGATGGGCACGCACCCCTCCAACCCGTCCAAGGACAAACACACTGGCCGCACCCTCCTCGAGCTCGTCCAAGATAATCAAGCTCTCCTCTCCCCCGCCATCGCCGAGCGCTACCAGAACAAGCTGCCCTTCCTCTTCAAGGTCCTATCCATCCAGAAAGCCCTCTCGATCCAGGCCCACCCCAACAAGAAGCTCGCCGAGAAGCTGCACGCCCGCGACCCCAAGAACTACCCCGATGACAACCACAAGCCCGAGATGGCCATTGCCATCAGCGACTTCGAGGGTCTCTGCGGCTTCCGTCCGCTGAAGGAGATCGCCCACTTCCTCGACAATGTGCCTGGTTTGCGACAGCTGGTAGGCGAGGAAAAGGCCAAGGCATTCGTCGAGACTGTCAAGAGGAATGATGGAAACGAATCGGAGGAGGCCATGGCGGAGAACAAGAAGGTGCTACAAGGTGCTTTTGGCGCGCTCATGGCTTCGTCGGAAGAGGACATGACTGCTGCTGCCGAGAAGCTCGTTCAGTCGGCCAAGAGCGCTGGCGCTGATTTCGCCGGTACCGCTGTGCCCTCGCCAGGCGGTGCCAAGCTCTCTGAGCTGGTCGGTCGCCTACACGGACAGTTTGGTGCTGACTACGGCCTCTTTGTCCTTTTCTTCCTCAACTTTGTCGAGATGAAGGCTGGCGAAGCGATCTATCTCAGGGCAGACGACATCCATGCCTACATCAGCGGCGACATCATCGAATGCATGGCCAGTAGCGACAATGTTGTGCGCGCAGGCTTCACCCCCAAGTTCAAGGACGTCGACAATCTGGTCAATATGCTTACATACGACTTTGCGCCTATCGAACAGCAGAAGATGGAGCCAACCGACTACACCCAGGATGTCAAGAACAAGCGCAAAGCTGGCGCGACACTGAACCAGGCTGCCATCGACTCCCAATCAGAGGTTGTAGAGTACAACCCACCAATCGAGGAGTTCAGCGTCGTCCGCTCGTTGCTCAAGAGCCGGGGATCCAAGGCCACCTTCAAGCCCATTGACGGCCCAAGCATCATTATCTGCACCGAGGGTCAGGGCAAGATTTCCGTCGGCCCCAAGGTACAAGAGATCAAGAAGGGTCACATTTTCTTCGTCGGCGCTACGGCGGAGTGTGTGCTCGAGAGCGAGGATAGCGAGTTTGAGACTTTCAAGGCCTTTTGCGTGCTGGACGAGCAAAGTAATGGGAATTGACTGTCCAAGCTGTGACGGTAGAATCACAGTCGGAAAAAGAGGTGGGAGTAGGGCGTACACAACCCATATCGTAGGGTTTCTCTTCTCGTTGCTCAGTCAGCTATCAGTAATGATTTCGCAAAATTTACCGCCAGGCGCGGTTCCAAGTTCAATTTCTTTCTTTCTCCTTTCCGAGGAGCTTCCCAAGATCCCAATTGATAGACCCCGATCAGCCTTGCCCAACCTCCAGTGTATCCTCCACGCCTCGCCAAGAAACTTCCCGGCAAACCTCAAGCCATCAAGATCTGAAGCTATCCCGCATTCCATCCAGCCCTTTCTTGACGTCTCGTGCCATGTGCGTGCCCTGGCCCTTCCCGGAGCTCCTTTCTTTCTAGAATATTCTGCTATGCTCCTACCAGCCCTGCTAATTCAACTTCTCCAAGCGTCAACAAATCGCCGGTCACGACGAGCAGTCCCAGCCAGCGCTGTAGATGAGGTCTTTCCCTCAGTACCTCTTATTCACTTGCCAGAACATGGAACCCTCTGTCAACCTGACCCCGGCGACAACCTGGAAGGTACCTCTACCGATCCCACATGAACGACTTATAAGTCACTTGCTATCTGTCGCCATCTGATGATGCGAACTGCCATCTTATTTTATGGCAGCTTGAGGAGAAAAACATGGTAGGTACCTTGCATAAGCGCCTGCCCCGCACACCCCCTCTACTGAGGGTAAGCACTGGTACCTAGATATATGCAAGGAAGCCAGGCATATATGGGGAAAAGCCGGTACCTGGCAATGCCTGATGGACAAGGAAGGTTGGCCGAGAGATTCTCCCTATTTAAAGACCGGCCTCCCCCAGGCCTCGAGAGCTGTTCTTGTTCTCTTCTCCCCATCTTCATCACAATCTTCTTCTTCTTCGCCTTGACAACCCAATATTCTTGTGCCAACAGGCATCATTCTCACCGGCCTCCCCAGGCCTTGGGAGCTGTTCTCTTTTCCCCATCTCCGTCCACATCCTCAGTCTTCTCCCCCATCCACATTCTGAAACATTTGGAAGCATCACAATCGTCACAATGGAACAGCGATAGAACCGCTATCGTCGTCACGAGGTTCAGCTGCAGAACCTTGTAGCCTACCGACCAGCTCATTGCCCCAGAGGCACTTGGTCTTGGCTATCGATGAACTCCAATGGGCAGATTCAATGAGAAAGTTGGCCCGCGTTTATTGCCAGCTTACCTCCCTTCACCCATGGACAGCAACAGAGCGGCAAGCATACTACACCAACGATCTTGGCCGTAGTGGTTTCCTTCACCCAAAAACTCCAAGTATATTCCCCTCCTCCCATTGTCCAGCCCCCTCCTGCTCACAGCGTCGAAACCATGGCCCACGAGCAAGAAGCGGAAGAACACCAACCCTAGCGGATCGGCTTGAAGCCACAACTGTACGTTTTTCCAATGTCTCTCTTGATACTGCTGTTGGATGGGAATATTCGCCAATATGGATGGTTTCCGTTTGTCGCAGTGTTCCAGTCCTTCAACGGGTTCTCTTCCACAAAACATCACCAAGTCATCTGGCTATTTCTGTTGGTCCGTCGCCTCATTGAAGGTGGTCTCAGTGTACTCGATCAGCTGCTCGGGGAAGCTGGGAAGAATGTAGGAGGGCGCCAGGGCGTAAGCGTTGATTTTCATGATGTTTGTTTCTTTTCTTTTTGTCTTCCGAACTGGTGGACATATAAGCCGTCTCTCGGGCAGTGAGGTCATGTGAATATACACTTTTCCGTCCACTCTCCAAGACGAGATGACGTTATTCCAACTTCTTTAGCCTCCACTTATCGAGGATGTGTATCAGACGGTGTTGTTGACATTGAGTAATGGCTGCCATACGTTCGTCAATCATTTGGCCTTGTATGTTCCACTTGTGACTTGTCATGTGGGATTTGACCTTGCATCCGCTCGTCTTCAAGGCATTGTCGAGGTGTGGAATGGATCCATAGCGTGCTTGGAAACTGAACCCGGTTCACCTGGCGAACCAGTCCTCCATATCCCAGATATCGGGTGGTACCTAAGCTTCGTGTCAACTCCAAGATCCCGAGAGACGTGTTCAAGAGGGGGGGATGTCTGGTTATACTTCTCTGACATATCGGACCGGGGGATACGTTATGTCCGCCGGAAGAGCGAGATGTCTCGACGGTGGACTGGAGGTGTCGCAGGCTATTACCATAGGTTACATCCCACACTACTGTCCAAGAAGCGAACGTGTAGGAAGTTCAATTACCTCTAGGTACCGAATCATGGCAATAGACGAGCAGGTTGCGCTACATGTACTATTTCCCTGAAACGTTCCCGGAAAGGTCCCCTGAATGGAGGGGAGCCGGAGCCAGAGCCGAGTCAAGACTGGACTGGACGTAGAGATGCTGGCGAAGCATGCGAGAAGCAACGCTGCCCAGGTAGTTGTAGGTATGCGGTGCCCTTCCCTGTTCTTGAGGGCCATTGGAAACAGACGACGAAGACGATGAAGGCAGCCAGAAACCTGTGTTGAGGCAGCACGGTGTTGATCCGGGGCGGGAAGGCAAGGAGAGAGGGAGGGGGGATACAGATATCGTATATGTAGGGTAGGTAGAAACTAGCGCATCGTCAATCATGTCTGGTCTCCTCTTTTGAGTGCCGGCAGGGCAGGGCAGAACGCACGGCGCTCCGTAAGCACGCATACCTCTACACCAGCAGATTTCCATGCTATCCAGTTAGTGGAAACTCAATGACATTGCCCATCACTCTAGAGGTAACTTGCGTGCGTTTCAACATATAGGTCCTTCTCCCTGTCTGGCGCCCAAAGAGGAGAATTGACAATTGCGAATTTCGGCGAGCTTCTACGGTATATGTAGGTAGTCAATCCATGTCCCTTTTAAGCGCCGGGCAGGGCAGGGCACATGCAGAGCGCGGCGCTCTCTAAGCCAGCATATATGTATGCAAACATAGAGTAGGTATGTGTCTGTCCAGTTCAAGTTAGTGAAAGCTCGTCGACATTGCGTGCGTTTCAATCAATGTACAGGTTCGCGCTTGCCCTGCACAGACTGGATCTGGACCCTTGTTCTGTCCGGCCAGGCGCCTAAAGAGGAGATTGACGACGAGCGAGTTTCGGTGAGTTTCTACGGTAGGCTGTATTGGTTAGGGAACATGAAGGGGAGGTACATGTATGCGGATGGGGAGAGAGAGTGGAGGGAGGTGCAAGGTGGGAACACCAAGGGTCAATCGAGGTACCTACGAGGAGTGATGTCTGAAGTGTTGGGATGGAGGTGATGGGATAACTGGGAAGAAGATGCGTCAATTTCCTTGGAGATTTGACCCGATTGATGCGTGGAATCAGGGTCTGAACGATGTATATCGGTGTGATGAATCTGACTAACTACAGTAACTCTAAGAGAGAGACAGAGAGAGTTGAGTTGCGTCCTCTTATACAGGTAAGGACGCACTGCCCTGCACAGCGCCTGCCGCGTCGTGGAGTGCAGGTGCAGCGACGTTGCGCTCCTTGCGTTTACGGGGGAGACCCCGTGTCATCGATCGTCAGTCTGGGGAGACTTCAGTGGTTCCTACCTAGCTTGTAAAGTGTGTGAATGACAGGCGGCAGGAACTCTTGTCGTCAAGTCCATGCCGGGCTCGGTCGCCAGAGACCAGAACTAGGTCTATGCAATGTTCACATACATATACGGCCACCGAAAAGACTGGAAATCGCAACAAGATAAGTAGGTCGTGGAGATGACACAGCTTGGATATGATACCTCAAGACCAAGAACATAGTATCTGTCAGTCTTGCTTGTTCTACTATGAGCCATGGCATGAGGCATTATAGGTCCCTTTGCGGTAGGTATGTCGTTGAGTGTCGAATGCGTGTCGGTGTTCAGTAAACCAGGGCATCAGATGTGATATGGATTCAGCTTGCATTCTCTCGTGGTCTTCAACACTGGCAACAAAACCCGGTTTACTTTACAACTGATTCTACATACTTCTACCCCAGATATCGCGTCATGTCGAGGTAACCAAGCTTCGTCGCCGAGTCATGATCTCCTCTTTGGGTAGGATTGCCTCGTCTTGTCAGGATGACCCCAAACATGCCTTGCCTCTAATGTCGTTACTTGACCTGCCTTGCCCTGTTGAGTTGCATAACTCTTTGCCCGCACATTCTCACCCGCGTTACCGCACCAAAGTACACACTCAATCTGTCAGATGGGTAGAGGTATGTCTGACGAAAGAAAAGGGGCGTATGCAATTGTATACAAGTTACCTAACAAGGCAAGTCAACAACTCCCTGACTTGCCTTGATTTGCCCACATCCTCTTACCTTGACTTGAATTGCCTTGCCGGACTCCTAACTTGACTTGCCTGGATTTGTCCTGGATCTGAACGATGTGTCTAGGTATTCTGATGAATCTGACTGGCTACAAGTGAGAGAGAGAGACATGGAGAGAGAGATAGAGTGCGTTGCGTCCTCTTATAAGGACGCACTGCTCTACGCAGCGCCTGCCGCGTCGAGTGTAGGTGCAGCGACGTTGCGCTTACAGGGAAACCTCGTATTATACATTCTACTTTGGTTCGACTTGACTTGCCTTGCTAAACACTGGACTTGATTTGCTTGGATTTGCCTACATTCTACTTTGACTTGACTTGCCTTGAGATGGTTTGCCTTGTATGCCACATTGGCTGGACAGACCGCATGGGACGAGGAGTTTTTGATGAAAAAATATCTATAAAAGCTCGTCTCCCCTTCGCAATTGAAGGAATAAACTCAACAGCATCCAAACACCAGCCTCCAAACACCAGCCTCCAGTCCAAAGCGAAAAACCACCTACTTTTCACCCAAGTCTACCCTCAGCCTGTCAAAATGGTTCAGATGATCTCAGTCCTGCTTTTGGCGGCGGCGACGTGAGTCCACCCTTTACACCCTCTCATCACTCTCACTAACACCAACCCAGTTCCGTCCTTGGAGGCGTGGCCCCCTATGGCGGCTATGGGGGCGGCCATGACGGCAAAGTTACCGTGACCGTTACCGCGACCGAGACTGACACCGTTTACGTTACCGCGACCGAGACTGACACCGTTTACGTCACCAACACCGTTACCGCGACCGAGACTGACACCGTTTACGTCACCAACACGGTTACCGCGACCGAGACGGACACCGTCTTTGTCACCAACACCGTTACCGCGACCGAGACGGAGACCGTCACCGTCACTCAGACCAAGCCTCACCACGGCTACGGCGGCTACGGCGGTTA
>HF970783.1:1397-12224 GCA_000604205.2 Neurospora africana FGSC 1740
TCTCTTCGTGCGGAGAAGGATGATTCACGTCCGAGACAGGTCAGTGTGGGATCGATAGGTTCTAACTTCTTCGCTGATGCAGGATCGTCGAGGGCCACTGCTGCTTGTTTGAGGTCTCAATGGTCAATGAGCGGAGTGACATACGCTTCGTGAATCTGCGCCAGCTTAGAACGGGCTTTCGGCCTTTGAAAATCTTTAGGGCTGGGGGATAATAACTTGCGGGTTACTCATATTCATAACCGTTCTTTCCATGGAGAGCCACTCGTGATTTATGATCTCGTCCATTTCCAATCTTTGTCGCGGGTTCGCATGCATAGTCCCCAGGATGAAGTCGATGCAAAATCCTGTTGAAAGACCCAAAACCTGGGAAGTAAAGCATCGCATACCGGCATGGTATTGAATGCTCAAAGGGCAGGGCGCCAGTACAAATGCAAAAATACAACGTCCTCTAGTACCCAGCTGTCGACCGCGGCCGTATACGCATCCGATGATTCGAATAGCTCGGGGGCGGTGTAGCCATAACTACCAATGTAGCGCCGGCGATATTTCTGGCAATGCCAATGTCTGCAAGCTTGACCTTCCATTCAGGGCCTGGCGTATCGACGAGAATGTTCTTGGGTTTCAGAGGGTGTTAGATCTGAGCAGTGTATGCATGGCTGGCAACTCAGTTTGTGATTTGTGAGGGTGGTGATATGTAGACTTACCAAGGGCTTGAGATGTCTGTGGAGAAAGCCTTTTTGATGCATATAACGCAAACCCATGGCGGCCTAATTGCTGGAGGTTGCCGTACGACATGAACTCCATCGCAATGTACAGATTATTGGGGTCTTCGAACCAGCCGAGGAATTGGACAAAGTACTGCTTATAAGTAGAGGTACAATAGCCTCATTTGGTCAGTAATTGTTGACTATTGATCCCGTTTGAACAGTAGGGGCTATGTTCAGGTAGGCAGAACCACTCACCCTGGGATCGTTCTTCTTCGAGAAAGTAACGAGAGCTTGGAGCTCCCACTGCGACGCCTTGAGAAAGCCGGCTTGCTCTTTGCTGATTCTTTTGACGGCACGCAATCTACTTGGAAGAAAACCGCGTTCGTACTTTACCTCATAGACCCTCTCCGAATGCACCCTGTCCCAACAAGTGGATGGGGCGCCACTGTTCAAAAGCGCCTCCGGAAACTGCATGGAGACGGAGCTTTTCATTTGGATTGTGTTCATCGGAAGCACTCCCGATCCTCCAATCCTTCAGAGGGACCTCCAGAAAGCTTTCCATGGTTCATGAAGAGATGTTCCCTTCTTGTTTGCGGCGTGAGAAGTAAGGGGCGTAAGGGGCGTAAGGGGCGTAAGGGGGGAGTGTTTATTTGGGGCCGCATAGTCGCTATTTTGACTAACCCGACTCACTCGCGGCTGTTTGCATCTTTTGCGGCTTCCAGGGCAGCTCAGCGATACTGCAAGGGAGTGCCGGTGAATGAGAAACACACTGAATGGGCGCCAAGGAACGTTTAACACGAATACAGACTTTTGAAGTGTAGCGAATATACCTCTGAGCGGAAAATGCGCAGCCTGGGATGAGAGGGAGCAAAATGGGAAAATACTCGATTGGATGTTTGTTGGGTTGAAGAGGAAAAGGCGCGCCAGGCCCAACTTAATACTCTGCAATGGAAGCTTTAGGTGGAGAGCACCTTCCAAATGTCACAAGGCGGAGTGCTTGTAGTCATAAAGCAGCCATCATGATTTTCATACATCCAACCGAGGAACAAGCCGTTTTTTGAAGCCCACGAGAAGTTGCAAAGAATCCAAGCAAGCCCGCGAAAGACTTTGCTTTGTAACCTGGATCGCCGTTTCCAACCAATTTACCTAACTCGTAGGACCACGGAAAGTCCGTAGAAAGAACCATATACAGTCCAATGCTGATTTGTTTGTTAGCTCGAGACCTCGGGTCACTTCGCTAGGCGTTTTAATATTAAATCGGCTCGTTTCGCTCCATGATCAAGGGGTGATTTTACCTTGACTATGATGGTTTTGAAGCTCAATACTTCAATATTGAATCTTATTACTGACTTTCTGAATCGTACCCAGCGATTCATTTTGTTCTTGTGAGGCTTGGGACAATTCGGGATAGATCTCGTCCAGTATACTAGCAGTACCGAGTTAACAAACAAACCAGCATTAGATTCAGTTGTAGAAAAACCAAACCGCCCGGAGTAAGATGATCTTTCGCATTCCGAAGGCCAGCTCTGAACTTTAAATGACTTTGATTTCCTTATGTCCACACACTGGTGGTGGTACCTTCCCTATGCTAATCTCAAGGTCTATGAAAGCGATAGTAAATGTAAACGATTCCTGAACTTTTGACAACCGTCCATCCCTTAGCCGACCATGCACGTGAGCGCCGAAAATACCGAACCAGATACCAGTGAGCAGCCTCTTATGCAACCATCCTAGTAAACCGGTCATTATGATAACCGCGAGATACAGAAGCAAAGTCGAAGATGCCCAGCGAGACGTGAACGTAGATACAGACATAAAACAAACATGAAGACCATACAGGTTTGAACTTGACCTTAACTTTGTAGGATAATACACCTGTCGAACATCCATCCTCTCTCTTTTGGCCGGACTTGACAAAATATGCGTCCATAGCCTGTCGTACATTCTGCAAGCATATGAGAGAAGAGCGAATCTCGACACGAGGTGGGTGACTGGCCATAAGAACTTGTACTTGCAATTCAAGCACGTAATATAACAGTGAATCTGCTTCCCTATCGAAGGGACATCAAACATCGTCGTGTAGTGAGAGCGTTGTATCTCGTATCCCGTCGGGTACTGGCAATCGATCGTTGGTGGTAGACTACCACGCTCTTTGTTGGTAAAGAAGTGAAATAACTAGGCAGAACCTCCGAAAAGAAGCCATAGTTGCTGCAGCGAGATATGTGATGTACACGTCTGTTAGATCTCACTGCAGGGGATATTGTTACCGATTGTGTGATACCGTCTCAAGGCGTTGGTATTCCATGGCTTGATGTCGATAACTTGTAGAATGTGGCCTTCCTTGTACATCGGAGGGTGGGGCCGCATATCGAACCATGATGGGGAGTGCCGAGCACTGAGAGGTTAAGGTGAAGCAAGACAGTGCTGGGGCACAGTGTCGTTGCTTTGGGTAAGATCCCATTGAGATCTTTAGTTTCCGTCAGAGGAGGCGTTGTCAGAGGCAGCATCCTCCTCCAAAGTGCCCATGAGCTCACGGAGAACAACAGTTGCATAGTTGCTGCTTCTCAGCTGGAACTTGAGAATGACAGCAAGCTTGCTGGCATCAGGACTGCTACGGATGACCTCTGAATTGTCAACAGAAGTGAAAGGGTTCTCTGAGGGCGAATGAAGAACAGGGACAATCAGATTTGCCGCCTTCTTGGTGTCAGTTTCACCATCCTTTTCGCTGTTGAAGAGGACCATCGAGTTTTCGGTATCGGCGGCAGCAGGAGAAGTGGGCATGCTCAAACCATACCAGCCCATCGGGTCAGCGACCGCAGACTGGTTGCTTTGGGGAGTTGCCTCGTGGGTAAGAGCAACAACCTCCATAGTATCAGCTTTGGAGGCCGTGGACTCCTCAATCAGCATGACATCTTGCTCCTGCTTAATAATGCCTTCCTCTGACTTGATGACCGTTTGTTGAGCGGTCGACTCGTAATAGAGATCCGACAATCCCTTGGCCAGCGTCGGCGTCTCGGTGGCGCTGGAGGAGATGATGCCATTCGTGGCATTGTCGGCAACCTTCTCATTGATTTGCTCAACAGGCACCTTGGTCTCATACTCCTCCGTGTGACGCGCGATCTTAACGCGCTTGTCACTGCCGTCAAGCCCGGTCTGGATCCAAGTTTCCCTGGCCACGACCACTCCATCAGACTGCGGCGACTGGGAGGCCTTGCGACGACGTTCATTGGTAATTGCCTGGTCATACTGGGCAATGTTGTTGGTGAAGTGCGCCCAATTAGCAAGGAGAGGCGGAGATGTGCGAGCCTTGGCCTTGGCGGCCTTCTTCTTTGCATTCGCCGCATTGCAGAAGTCCAGGTCCGTAGGATACATTTGTTCCGTGTCATCGTTGTAAACTCGGATGGCATACTGGGGCTCGCCAATGAATCGGCCCAGGAGATGGCGATAGTTGCCGCTAAGGCTGAACTCCTTCTGGCGGCGACGCATGTCGTACGGGTCCAAGCCACCGTTTTCTGGCTTCTTCATGAAGTCAACATACGCCTTGCCGATCTCGTTCCGCGGGTAGATCACGTCGTAGCCAGGTGTGGGTAGGACAACGTCGAAAATGGTGTATTTTCCGCTTGCGATGTCCTCTCGTGTGAGGGCACGGGCTTGAGCGTAAAAGTTTTCATTGTCCTCGGAATCGGCATCAGCAGCCGACTGGTCATTGGTGACCAGGACCAGATCACCCTCAATGAGGGTAGGGCCGTACATGGACCAGCGCTTGGAAGCCATGTGGTTCCACACGAAGGATTGGTAGGCATGGATGTACATCATGCGCATACCACGGGTGATGCTGAGGAGGGCGCCCATGAAGTCCTTCGAGTTCTTGCCAAGATGGCGGATAATAGCGGCCTCCGAGCTGAATCGCTTGGGAAGGATACCCAATGCCTTTTCGACATTTCCGGTAGTCCTCCAGATAGTGATGGCCTTTGCGCGATTGTAATCGTCGCGGCTGTTGTGGAAATCATTTGTGTGTACGGGCTCCTGCTCTCCCAGATCAAATGCCTCTTGCAGGAAATGATCTTCGACACGAAGAATGTCGTCAAGTACACCCTCGTAGTCCTCCTTTAGAACCTTCATGCCCAGGAGGTGGGTGCCAATGGCGTAAGTGCCAAAGCGCTGGAGGCCATAGTAGTTGATATAGCCATGGCGATTGAGGTAGGCCAACCCGAACTCAACAGCCTCTCTAAGCTTTCTTACGCGCTGGTCAACCGAACAACCGGCGCCTCCAAGCGGTTGGCAGTTCTTGAGGGTGATGACAAATTCGTTGCCGCCGTGTTGGCCCAGCTGGAGAGGCTCGTTGGCATGGACGAAGTCGCCAACCTTGATGTTAGGAAGGCGTGTGTTCAACCAGATTAGGTTGGACGCGCGCTGGCGGTAGACGCTGATGCGCTGGACGGTGCCAGCACGGCGATCCTTGGTCCCAGCGAACCCAAAGTTGGTGGCTTTGACCTTGAGGAGACGCGCGATGGTGTTAACGGCGTCCATGGTGTCCTTGTTCTCCTTATACATGGTGAAATGGAGATACTCTCCGCCCAGCTGAGTGAAACTCTTGCTCTGGTCCCGTGAGCGGCTGTTGTTAGCGCGGGGGCCATTCCCGCCGACACGGTTGTTCTTTGAGAACTTTGAAGGGGTAGCGGTGATGATGCCAGTGTTGTTAGCGAGTGTCTCGATGCGATTGTCGAAGATGCGGCGAATCTGTTGATGGAGGCTAGCGCGCTGAGCGCGATCGGTGATGGGGTCAAACACCACGGTCCGCTCTCCGGCGGAGATCTTCTTCTTTGCCTGGACAGCTTCATCGAGCTGAATCAACTTCTCAGTAGCTGACTCATTGATCAAGTTTACCAGCAGTTGCCTGTCTTCATCGGAGATGGGCTTGATCTCGGGCTCGGTGGTAAGAGCGACAGTTTCTGGTGTAGGTTGGGCAGGTGCAGCCTGTGTATGAGTTCAGTACGTGAAGAACTTAACAAACAGCATGATATGTGACAACAAACCTTCGGGACCGATGGCTCCTGCTCTTCATACTCGCGGAGATGAACCGTTGTGCCATCCTTGCGGATTTCATAGACAAGGAAGTCGGTATAGCTATATATACGATCAGAATCAACTGCACATCAAATCAAAGTGATGAGCCTGCGTGAAGAACTTACCGCTTCCTGATGTCGCCGGTCCAGGAGAAGTTAATGGAAGCTGAGCGTTGCGTGATGCCGAGATTTTTCTCTGAAGCAGCACGCACAGCAGGCACATGAGTGCCCTGGCGCTGAGCCATGTTGAAGATGAGCTAGGATAAGGTTGTTTTGACAAGTATGGCGAGTGACGATGCTGGCAGATATCGTTACAAGATATGCAACCGTCGATAAGTGAGTGTGTATAAGCTGGTCAAGATGCTTGATTGTTGTTCTGGCGCGATGTTGGCGTGTCAAGCGACGAAGGGAAATGCTGAAGAGTATGTTGACGGTTGCTTGATGGATACTAGACGTTGTGAAATAAAACTGAGGCCCAGACAGGGATCCGTTTTTGGTCAGTCAATTCAAAGCGGAGAAGGTGGAGGTCGCAGGGACCAAACAGCGACTGCGACTGATAGTACTGGTACAGTCTGAGGATTGTCGAAAGTAAAACAGCGCAACAAAATGCTTGGATTGCGAATAATGGTTGTGTAAAAATCTTTCCTCTGCCCTTTCGTTGCGTGTTCGTTGTTGTAATTTTTTTGGTGGTGCTTTGTGTGAGGAGGAACGAAGGAGAGAATGGGCTAAGGAGCAGCGGAAAGTTGTGACCGCTTTCACATTCACTGCAATGGCAGAAAAGCAGCTGTGGGGGTGGGCCGCGGGGCATCCTAGACGGAGTTTTGTGGGGAATTCAGGGTCCTCGTTTGATTGATTGGTCAATATTTGGTTGACACTGAGAAGTACCTTTGTACCTCTGACGTCCGTTCCTCCACGTCCGTTCCTCCCTTTGCTTGAAGGTTTGCAAATCTGAAATGAACCTCAACTCCCCCTTCACTCCTGCCCAAATCACCCAAGAAGAGGGACGAACATGCCGCTGCCAGCTGACCGCCCCAAAAAGTCGGACACCCGCGAAATTGCACAATCTACCGGACCGCTATAGGTACTGTGTACCAATGATAAAGCCTAAACGAAGGCGAGCCCGTGTCATCTCCACTTCTCATCTGAATTGGATGAATTGAAGAAGACATACAAGTATGCTTCAATTTCATCAAGTCCAGAACTTTATCAAGGCGTCAGATCACGTCATTAGCAAAAGCCAAGCCACTCTACGGTCTCTCTCCGTTTGCAGAGTTTGTTACTGTGTAAGTTGAGACAGTGTGACTCAAAAGAAGACAGTGGGTTTTGAGTGAAGGAGAGGAAGGAAGTGCCTGTGGAGGGGTCGGAGCCTAAATAAATCACTTCAGCAACGCAGGACAAATTGCGAATCCTGGGGGAAACAGATCTGGCCCGAAAAATTGGCTGGATTGGATGAACGGTCCGGGTTCGAGTCCCAAACGTTTGAACAAGGAAAGAGGCTGAATGCGAGCTCAGGTACCCGCACGTTCGAGACGTCCGAGACGCGAGATTCAAGCCGACTGCATGTGAGACAGCTTGGTTGGTGTTCATGCAGAGCATCCATTGCGCATGGCTTCCACCTGTGCTTGTACTTCCGCTGTTTATATTATCGACGGGTAGCATCGTAGTCACTTAAATCAAAGGCAATTGAGCCTGTCCAGTTGAGCAGAGTACCATGGTTGTCATCGAGATGTGATCTTCTCCGAGACACAGGACGACGGGAGCTGCGGGCACCCAGCACAGAACCGAGTAACCGGGTCAAGATTGAGCAGCAAGTTCATGTTAACATCGAAACAAATTCTTTCCACTCATTATACAGTCAACAATAGGGTGTCGTTGAACGAGTCGAGGCGTGTTCCCCAAAGATGTAACCCCCCTGGAGGATCCATAACCCCACGATCGTCAAGTCAACGCCATATGGACCACGGATAACCCTGGGCTGTCATGGGCCCGGTTGGACGTGCATTGACGGCGATGTGTTTCACTCTGAGCATGTACGCCAAGATACAGGATCACTTGGGAACATCGAGATGTTGAAGGTTTTTTTCGTCACGTCGCAATGATGGAGTAAGGGAGAATCAGGATCTATAAAAGCGGTCGGATATGCACACATTCTTCTCCCACGAGACGTTGAATTTGGTTAGTAGAGAACCCCGGCAGGACCTGGGAATCCGGATTATCACAAAATTACAAAAACAAACTAACTCCCCGAGAAGTGCGGTTGCATCCAACCGAACGGGAACTGTCACCCCTGACGGTCCACTACAAGAAACGCTACCATCGAATAACGTTATCGGCACCTGCAATCCCTCAGAGACCGGAGAGGTCTGGGTCGAGCACGGGCGCCAACCGGTCGGCAGTCAGCCAGTCATAGCAAAGAATGGAGGTGCCGGGGGTGGAGATCGGCGAGCTAGGGCCATCAGCGCAAAGTGGGCAGCCGGCAGCGGCTCTGCCAGACCCTGCTGCCCCTGCTAGAGCAGCCGCCCAGTCACCCACCCAATCCACTAACAGCACGAGCGGCCCAGCCAGCCCCAGCTTGGCCAGGTCCAGGTCCAGCACCGGCGCCAGCACCAGCAGTTGGGAGACGAACTCCAGAGGCCCAGTCCAGGTGGAAAAGTTCCCTGAATTGCCCACCCACACCACCAGTTCCGGACATCAGCAACATCCTCTCCATCATCCTCACCATCACCATCACCGGCCTGCGTCCGAGGCTGTGAGACGAGACGGTACCTACGCCCACACTGCTGAAGGAACCCCAACCTCCCCAGCAGCAGCACCAACCCCCGTCCTCAGGCTAAATCCCGATCACACCGAACTTACAAGTCCAGGACCGCCGCCCTCCGCGTCTTGTCCTGCAACCGGCCGCCACCCGTCGCTTTCGATCCATTCGACTGCCTCGTCGTCCGATTACTCGAGTTCGTTATCAGACGGTGATCTGGTCTTTGATTCGCGCCGATCGTCCGTCGTCACCAGCGTCTCGACCGCATCCGCATACAACTGCCCCCTATCTTCTCCCTGCTGCCATTCCGACTCCTCCCCGGAGCAGCCGCTCACGCGCACTCGGCGGGACGCCAAACAATTGCATGCCGCCCGTTTAGAGCGCTCAGGCTCGACCAGCCTAGCTCTAGCCAGCACAAAGTGGGAAGCATCAAGCCCAGGACCCCGGAACCCGACCAGATTCCAGAGGGCTTCCTCCGAACCCGTCCGCGCCCCAAAGCTAGTGACGGAGCAGCCGGCCGGTTTTACCAAGATGGCGTTCGCAGAGCAGCAGCAATGGATCACGGTCCAGCAAAAGACATTTACCAAATGGCTAAACACCAAGATTGAGGTTCGCGGCCTGGAGGTCAAGGACCTGGTAAAAGACCTCAGCGATGCTGTACGTTACGGATCTCCTTTGCCCTACTCACTAATCCAGTGTTTCTTTCTGTCTCGAACCTGACAGCTAACGCCTTTTCACGCCGTCAGGTTATGCTTATCCATCTACTAGAATGCCTTTCTGGCGATTCGCTTGGACGCTATGCTGCCAAACCGAAGCTCAGGGTCCAGCGTTTCGAGAACGCCAATCTTGCGCTAAACTTTATCAAATCCCGAGGTATCCAGATGACAAACATCGGTGCGGAGGATATTGTGGATGGAAACCGAAAGATTATTCTAGGTCTTATCTGGACACTCATTCTGCGCTTTACCATCAACGACATCAACGAAGAAGGTATGACAGCCAAGGAGGGTTTGCTATTATGGTGTCAGCGCAAGACAGCGTGCTATGACGAGGTGGACGTCCGTGATTTCAGCGGCAGCTGGAACGACGGTCTGGCCTTCTGCGCCCTTCTCGATATCCACCGCCCCGATCTCATCGACTACGACGCCCTCGACAAGTCGGATCATCGTGGAAACATGCAGCTGGCTTTCGATATCGCTCATGCGGAGATCGGTATCCCCAAGTTGCTCGATGTTGAGGATGTGTGCGACGTTGCCAAGCCCGATGAGCGTTCGTTGATGACCTATATCGCCTACTGGTTCCACGCCTTCTCGCAGATGGAGAAGGTCGAGAATGCCGGTCGTCGTGTGGAAAAGTTCTTCAACAATATGCAAGGTGCCTGGGAGATGCAGAGCGCTTACGAGCGTAGAATGGCCGCTCTTCTCAAGGCTATCCGCGAGCAGATCGTTTCTTGGCAGGGGGCCACCTTCGATGGCACCTATGCCGATGCTAAGGCGCAGGCGTTCCAGTTTGCATCATATAAGAAGGGCAAGAAGAGAGAGTGGGTAGCGGAGAAGAGCGATCTCGCAACATTGCTCGGAAATATCAAGACAAAGTTGGCTACATACCGACTACGGCCGTATGAGCCACCAGCACATTTAAGGATGGAGGTGTTGGATGATGAATGGAGCAACTTGTCCAAGGCGGAGATGAGCCGGGGACAGTTGATCAACGAAACCATCAGAGAGTATGTATCTTTTCTTTTACTGGTTTTCGCGCTGAAAGTTTGTTGGAACGGCTGCTAACACCCCTACAGCATCAAAGACGCCCTCCGAAAATCCTTCGCGGACAAAGCCAACGATTTCGCCCTTGCCCTCAACACCATGCAACTCGCCATCTCGGGGCTCGAAGGCGACGTAGAAGACCAACTGCACCACGTCCGCAAGCTCTCCGAGAACCTCCCTCCACTAGACGCCTACCTCAAGACCATCGAGGCCGTCGACCTCAAGTGCCAGGAAGCCAACATCGAAGAAAACGACTTCACGACCTACAGTTACGACGAGCTCTGCTACGAGCTCTCCCTCGTCAAGTCCTCCGTCTCCAAGAAGCTTGCCTTCCTCGAGAACCAGATGGTGGCCCGCAACATGACCAATCTGACGCCCATCCAGCTCGAGGAGTTCGAGTCCGTGTTCCGGCACTTTGACCGGGACGACACCAACTCGCTGTCCGAGCTCGAATTCAGCGCCGCCCTGGCCTCCTTGGGTCTGGTCTTCTCCGAAGACGAAATGCACGAGTACTTCCTCTCGACCTCCAACGGCCG
>HF970787.1:13515-24493 GCA_000604205.2 Neurospora africana FGSC 1740
CTGGAAGAAGAAGGTGAAGGGCGTGGAGGAGACCTACCACATCAACTTGATCGACACCCCCGGCCATATCGACTTCACCATCGAGGTCGAGCGTGCCATGAGAGTCCTCGACGGAGCCGTCATGGTTCTCTGCGCCGTCTCTGGTGTCCAGTCCCAGACCATCACCGTCGACAGACAGATGAAGCGCTACAACGTCCCCCGTATCTCTTTCGTCAACAAGATGGATCGTATGGGTGCCAACCCCTGGAAGGCCGTCGAGCAGATCAACACCAAGCTCAAGATTCCCGCCGCCGCTATCCAGGTCCCTATCGGCTCTGAGAAGGAGCTCGAGGGTGTTGTCGACTTGATCGAAATGAAGTGTATCCGTAACGACGGTCAGCGTGGTGTCAACCTCAAGATCTCCAAGGAAATCCCCGCCGAAATCAAGGAGCTTTGCGAGCAGAAGAGACAGGAGCTTATCGAGAAGCTCGCCGATGTCGACGACGAGATTGCCGAGATGTTCCTTGAGGAGCAGACCCCTACCCCCGAGCAGATCAAGGCCGCCATTCGCCGCGCTACCATCGCCTGCAAGTTTACTCCCGTCCTCATGGGCTCCGCCATTGCCGACAAGGGTGTCCAGCCCATGCTCGACGCCGTTTGCGACTACCTCCCCAACCCCAACGATACCGACAACCTTGCCCTCGACCGCTCCAAGGGCGAGCAGCCCGTCAAGCTCGTTCCTTACAACTCCCTTCCCTTCGTCGGTCTTGCCTTCAAGCTCGAAGAGAACCCTTACGGCCAGCTCACCTACATGCGTGTCTATCAAGGTTCCCTCAAGAAGGGCGCCTACCTCTACAACTCCCGTGGCAACAAGAAGGTCCGCATTCCCCGTATCGTCCGCATGCACTCCAATGAAATGGAGGACGTCAACGAGATCGGTGCCGGTGAGATTTGCGCTGTCTTCGGTGTTGACTGCGCTTCCGGCGATACCTTCACCGATGGTGGCCTTCCCTACTCCCTGAGCTCCATGTACGTGCCCGACGCCGTCATGTCGCTCAGCATCAAGCCCAAGCGTTCCAGCGACGCCGATGCCTTCTCCAAGGCCATGAACCGTTTCATGCGTGAGGATCCCACTTTCCGTCTCCACGTCGACGAAGAGTCCGAGGAGACCATCATCAGCGGTATGGGTGAGTTGCATCTCGAGATTTACGTCGAGCGTCTCCGCCGTGAGTACAAGGTCGAGTGCGAGACCGGCCAGCCCCGCGTCTCTTACCGCGAGACCATCACCCAGAAGGCCGAGTTCGACTACCTTCTCAAGCGTCAGTCCGGTGGCCCCGGTGATTACGCCCGCGTCGTCGGCTGGATCGAGCCCAACCCCAACGGCGGCGAGGACAACCACTTCGAGTCGCGCGTCGTCGGCGGCACCATTCCCGACAAGTACATCTCGGCCTGTCAGAAGGGTTTCCAGGAGGCCTGCATCAAGGGCCCCCTCCTAGGCCACAAGGTCATCGGCTCGTCCATGGTCGTCACCGACGGTGCCACACACGTTACCGATTCGTCCGATTACGCCTTCAATCTCGCCGCCCAGATGGCCTTCGGCAAGGCCTTCGCCGCTGCCGGCGGCCAGGTGCTCGAGCCCCTCATGAAGACCACCATCTCGGCCCCCGCCGAGTTCCAGGGTAACATCCTTATGCTGATGAACAAGCGCGGCACCATCGTCGACACCGAGGTCGGCGCCGACGAGTTCACCATGGTCGCTGATTGCTCCCTCAACGCCATGTTCGGCTTCTCAACCCACTTGCGTGCGGCTACCCAGGGCAAGGGCGAATTCTCCATGGAGTTCAGCCACTACGCTCCTGCGCCGCCTCATCTCCAGAAGGAGCTGGTGCAAAAGTACCAGAAGGAGCTCGAGGCTAAGCGCACCAAGTAAAGAACCAAAACTGGATAAGTTTTGGTTAGGTGTCGTTTCGACTTGGAAAAGGCTTATGCTGCATGCTCGCTCGCCCTTGTGCGCCATGCTCTTCCGTCCTTTGGGCCTCTAAGCTCGGATGAAAGTCGATTCCGAGCGGGCCTCTAAGCTCGGATGAAGGTCGATTCCGAGCGGCCGATTTCCTCTGATACCCCTTGATTTGACGGTTTTGGGTAGAAGTCTTATCGCCCCGGACTTCTGTGTCTGGGCGAACGGGCCATATCTTCTCGTCTGGACAGCGAGCAAGGGTCGGAGGGATACGAACGAGATATAGAAATCCAAATGGATGGGTCGGTGTTAGAAGGTCAGGCCCTATGTAATTCTATAGATCACGGCAGCATAGCGGCTCTCTTTCTTTCTGTGTGTTGTACAGTACTACATAGATCTGTATTTTATGTGTGATGATATAAAAGGGCAATACGTACATATGTGTGGAATGGTTTCCGGGAGGCTTCTAAAAAATATTGGTTTCAAGTACGGTTTTGGTTTTTGGTAGAACGAAAAAGCGTGTGAATATAATCTCTCTTCTCCCCAGTCCTCGAAACATTTTGAATATTGATGAATGGATGGTAGTGTAGACGCCTGGACGGAGAATACCTTGCGTATAGGTAGCTGCTCACACACAGCTGCTACCCGCAGCTCATGGTCTGGCGGAAGTTAGGTTCTTGTGTGAATTACGTAATTGACACGGCAATTGCAACTATCGTGGATATTAACGACAATCATTTTTCGACTTCCTCCCTCTATTATGTACAATGTGTATAACGGGGGTATGTCGCTTCTCTGTAAATGTAATATGGTACATCATCTTACAGCATTTTTGTCTCGAGCCGGATACCTAGTAATTTTCATCTTCATGACTCATAGCAAGGATAGCCTGCCATCCGATCCCGCTTCCCACCTAGAGACGGCGGAGGATATCCTGCACAACCTCCTCGGTCTTAGCCTTACCGCCGAGATCAGGGCTAAGCAGCTTGCCCTCCTCGAGGTTAGCATCAACAGCAGCGTAGATCTTGGCCGCCGCCTCCTCCTCGTTGAGGAACTCGAGCATGAGCGCAGCAGAGCGGAGCGTAGCAATGGGGTTGGAGATGCCCTGGCCCTGGATATCGGGCGCGGAGCCGTGGCAAGGCTCACCGATGGCGAAGCCCTCGCCGACGTTAGCCGAGGGGACGAGACCGAGCGAGCCGACGAGGGCGGCGGCTCCGTCAGAGAGAATGTCGCCGTACAGGTTGGGCGCGACGATGACGTCGTAGGCCTCGGGCTGGCGGAAGAGCTTGTACACCATCGAGTCGACAATCTGCTCCTCGACGGCGACCGAAGTGAAGCGGCCGGCGGCGAGGGCCTCACGGGCGGTGGAGCGGAAGAGGCCGTCGGTCTGGGACAAGACGTTGGACTTGTGGGTGACAGTCACGAGGGGGCCCTTGTGGATGGAAGGGGAACCGCTCTCGCGGATCTTTTGGCGGCGCAGGGCGATCTCACCCGCGATGGTGGCGATGCGCGACGAGGCGCGCTGCGAAATGCGCTTGATGGCCTCGGCCACCTTGCCGTCGGGCGTGTCGTACGTCTTCTCCTCCTTGACGTACAGGTCCTCCGTGTTCTCGCGCACGATCACCATGTCGATGGGCTTGACACCGGGGCCCCGGACCGACTTGACGGGCCGCACGTTGGCGTACAGGTCGAGCTTCTTGCGCAGGGCGACGATGGGCGAGGAGTAGCCCTTGACGGCCTTGGTGGGCGAGCTGACGGCTCCGAAAAGGGCGCCGTCGCACTCGGACTTGAGGATCTCGACCGTCTCGTCGGGCAGGGCGTTGCCCGTCTGCTCGAAGGTTTCCCAGCCGGCCTTGAGGTCGATGAACTCGAACTTCAGACCAAGAGAGGCCGGGAGAGCCTCGAGGATGCGTCGGCCGGCGGGAATGACTTCCTTGCCGATGCCATCACCGGGGATGAGACCTGTTGGTGGAAAGCGGGGTGGTTAGCAGAGCGTTTCCTAGTATTGGGTGAAGAGCTGGAAAAGGATGGGGAAGTTATTCACCAATCTTCAGAGTCCTGGCCGCCATTTTTTCTGGTTCAATTGACTTGTACAAGAGAAAAAGGAAAAGTCTGGAGAAAGAAAAGCGCAGGTGGAGAAAAAGAGACAACTACCGATCGGATAGCTCCATACCCTACCTTACCAGGGCTTGCCAGCCGGGATCGGACCAAAGGCGCCATAGTGACTAACGGCAGGTTTGAAGTCAGGACTAGCCTGTTTGGAAAGTCAACATGCAGCAATGCTCCAGATTTATTGATCGCTGCGGGCTGTTCCGCAATTCTTCCAGGATGGCCTGTCAGTGTCTCGAGTGCCTGTGCATCAACATCTTTGGCCAGTCTCGGAGTATCTCCAAGAGATGTATTTTGGAGAGAGAAGTCCATATATGCTCTCGGCATCACCAGCGCTGCCTACCTTCACGTGTCCTCATCGGCCGTTTTGAGATTTGAGGGTCATGATGGAAATCTGACTCCATTGTTTATTACGCCAGGGGCAGTCCCAATGCGAAACACCGACTATTTGAAACATTGTGAAGGGCGCCGAGCGTTTGTCACGGAGAGCTATCCGCCGGCCACATACAGAATGTAGTCAAGCCTGCATATGATGAATATCGACGTTTGTAGTGTAGTGTACGACAATCGACTGGAGGCAGCCAGACAGAAAGAGGAAGGTTTGAAAAGCTTGACATGCCCGTGTGCCCCCGAAACGGACTGTTCCAGTCACAAATTCACAACCAACACCGGCTAGAGTAACACTAACAACCAAAAGGCTCTGTTAGACTGTTTGTGACAGCCAATGGCTTCATGCAAAAGCCTAGGCCAGCACTCAGCCTTCAGCTTCTGTGGTACGTCGTCGTGAACGTGCCAGTCACTTGGAAGAGTTTTCTTCTCCATCATCATGGTCTCAATGGCAATATCTGGAAATAGGCTCGGATTGGTTGGATCGGCCGCCCTGGGCAGTGGCCACATGTAACTGCCTGGATCCCTATTTCGATCCCAAAGACTCATCAAGGGCCAAACAGAAGGCGATCCTGCCACGTTGGTGCATCCGAAGCTCGTTGACAGAAACTCCCCTGCCTGGACATGCAGCGACGTGCACTTGCCTGCAGCTCTATTGCAGCATGACTCCGCTCCCCTGAACTAGCCGTCGGGTACTTTTTAAAGCATTTGCTCATTAAACGCTTCAAACTCTCGACTGCCCGGTGGCACCACTTAAATCTGGGGAACTTGCGATACCTAGTTGTCTCCTTCACTGACCTTATTTATCCTTCATCGTTCTGTTCATTTGTTCTTCAACACCCACCTATAATCTTCCAAGTGTCGCGCACACTTCCGCAACCTTTGCGCAACCATCACGACACGTTCTACCGACATCCCTAGCAAACAGCTTTCCCGATTTTTCGTCATAGCGTCGCCAGCTCCACGCGCGCATCGCTTCCCTCAAGTGTCCCTGTTCCTTGGGGTCAGGATCGTAGCTTCTCATTATAGTGGCGCGTGGGGAAAGCCGCTTCGAGTCTGCAACACGACGACCCCGTGCGCAGGGTCCAGGGGCTTAAAGGAGGTACGCCCGTTTGCCCCGATCCTCTCCTTCCCGACGCGACCCACGATCCTCGACTTCCTTTGAACAACAGCCAGATCCTCCTCTCCGAGTCGACTCTGACTGTCGGCTACAAAATCACAAGAACCAACCGCTCCTGCCACCTTGCCACAACATACTCTCATCACCTCGTGGCCCGACGCTTCTCAACTTCCCTAGGTCTTGCTCGAGCTCTTGAAAGTCAGCAGCCATGAGCGCGGTTAAGAACCTTCGGGCTATGTTCGAGCAGAAGGGGGAGACGAGCCCTCCGGATCGTGGGAGGTCACCGGCTATCTCTCCATGTAAGCAGTTTTCTATTCCGCCATCTTCCAATTGTCGCCATTCCTATCGCCTGTTTGCCTACTTCTTCAACTGCACTTATCATCTTGGGTGTTGTCATCAACCACAACATCAAACATCTACGCATGGACTGGGCTAATAGCTAACGTCATCTTCAACCTCTAGCCGAGTCTCCCAGGCCTCTGAACAAAATCAAAACGAGCTTCATCGCGGTCGAGAAAGGTGGAAGACTCGGGCTTCAACGGGAAGGCAGCAACGACTCCGAGACCCCCACACAACAAGCTCCAGCCGGCCTAGGCGACGTCACGAGTCCTCTTGCTCCGTCAGAGAAGCCCAATGCCGTTGACCAGATTATGGAGAAAGCACCAGCAGCGGCGAGTCCTGAGGCGAGCCGCATACCAGCCGAGTCGCCAAAAGCTAACCAAAATGCTCAGAGTCCGACTGACTCTCCGGAAGAACCACAAGCGCAGAATGTAGAATCTTCGGGTAGCGCATCGGCAGAACCCAAGCGGTTGGAGATAGATGGGGCTACTGGCACGTCTACTACGGAGAGTGGCTCGAAGTCACCAGAGAAGACGGAGGCACCCAATGGAGCCGGGGCTGGCAAAGACAAAGAGACAGATCCCAGCCAGCCGGCGGCTCGGACCGTCCCGAAGACAACAACAAAGTCGAACCTCCCGCCTCTTTCAACGTCTTCGGCCAACAAGACAGCAGCTAAGGCTGCCAAGTCCCCCATCACTGCTCAAACCCCCAAGGCGAGAAGCCCTACGACCGCGTCCAGTCAGACTCCGGGCAAGACCGCTACCCCGAAGCCTTCGGCAAAGACCACGAAAACGCTTGGTTCCTCGCTAAACAAAAAGCCAGCGTCCTTGGCCCCATCTCCTGTCATCACCGGGAGCTCTAAGCCCAAGGCCAAGTCACCTACACGCCCAGTCGCTCTCCCAGAACGCCTTACCACTCATACGGCTGCTTCTGGTTCCAAGCTCGGCAATACGCGTGCCCAGTCGCAGTCTCGCGAGCGTGGTCCTACCCCGGCTAGCCGCTCCTCTAGTAGAGCGAGAGTGCCAGCCCCCACTACGTCGGCACCGAAAACGGCCACCTCGAACCTTAAGAGGCAAAACTCGACCAACAACCGTCCGCGCCCTAGCCTAGGTGTGCCTGTGAAGCAGACTGCGAAGGATCATCCGCCAACGAAGAAGGAGAAGGAAGTGGACGAGGGATTTTTGGCACGCATGATGCGTCCAACCGCGGCATCCGCCTCTAAAACCGCTGAGAAGGTTGTCACGTCTCCACCCAGGAGGTCGTCGGCCACCCCCGGACCTGCCGCGAAGAGAAGTCTCAGCAAGCCACGGACTAAGAAGCCTGCTACTAAATCTGCAGCACCATCTGCGGCTACTACACCGAAACAGTCCCGTGCTAGTTCGGCTGCGGCCAAGGTTGAACCGGTTCCCAAGGTAGAGGAAGCCGTTGAGGTTGCGAAGACGACAGATGGAGAGGTGCCCCTCCCCACTGTGACCGAGACTCCTCAAGAAGTTGCTCAGCCGGTAGAGGAAGCCACAGAAGCTACCCAGGAAGTCTCGGCACCACCCTCGGAGGCGGAGGCTGTCGGTGCTCCCCAAACCCCCACTTCTGACGTTCATGATGTTAAGGAGGAGACGTCAGCTCAGGAGACTGAAGCTGCCCCCTCGCCCTCTGCCGAGGTTGTTGATGTCACCGATGCTGACAACCAGGAAAACGACGAGGAGAAGTCTGCCAGCACTCCGGAACCTAAGCACACTTCTGATTTGTAAAAGGAAGCCAGAAATGGTGGATATGATTGCTTTTTGGCCTGTAGAGTCTTTTTAATCACCTCCTATTGCTTGTTCGAGACAGTGAAAGAAGGGGATGCAGTGTTACTGGGCTAGCACGTTTCATGATACCTTTGTAGGAAGACCAGTTCAGCATTTGTAAGAAGTTGGCGACGCATGAAGTATGAATGCATAGTAGATAGTGGGTTGCACAGCACCCTGGAGCAGGATGAATTGATTCATTTCTTTATCAGTATTCGGGATATTTAGTTCGACGGTGATTGTCCATGATCTGGTTGTCATATACATATACAATAGTATATAGGATGCCAGCTCGGCGTCTTTCCTGGCTTCATACCTCACCTTACATTCACACAAGACACGAACCGAGGATGAGCTCTACCTTGCCAATGTCCATTCCTTTTGTGTTTGTAAAGTCTTTCTAGTGTACAATGGAATTACATCCGTATCGTACACTGCGCACAGAAATGGTTGGTCCCATTTCAGGTTTGGAATCCTCCCAAGTGCGGTGACTCTTCCTCCTCTTCTTCTATCCCCATCCCTACCTTCCCATCAATGCCTTCCTTTCCCCAAACCCATGCCTTATCCCAACCATCCATCCTTCAAACCCTCTTCCTTCTTCTACCCGTCTATCTTACCCTGCACAGAACCAATCCACCAACTTTCCTCTCCACCGCCTCCCTAACCTCCAACACACCTCTATCAGTATTCACAAACAAACACTCCCCCAACTGCAATCCCTTCATGTATCCTGCGGGAAAGCCCCTCGCCACACGGTTCAGCTGTTCCAGGGAAGCAGTCACCAGCCTAGACGGCTTCGAAACCGGCTTCAGCTCCCTCAAGACGGGTTCCTCGTTCCAGTACTTGAGTCCCACCCACAACCGGCGGGTGGCCACGTTGGCGGAAGTCACGGGCTCGGGCTCGTAGGTCAAAAGGGCCTCGGGCGTGGGCGGGTGAGGACCGCCCCGCGTGACGGAGGAGATGAAGCCTGCGCGGTGCAGGGCCAGGGCGAGGGCGAGGTTGTATTTGGTGTTGGGCAGGGAGGTCAGGCCCAAGCGGGCGCGCGAGGCGTTTTGAAGGTGCGAGCACATGTTGGTGATTTGTTGGATGCCCATTTTGAAGATTGGTGCCCGTGGGACTTTGAAGTAGAATAGAGGAGGGGTATCGGGTGTAAAGAGAGGCTGGCCGTCGCGTAGGTCGTCGGTCGATCGGATGGCTGGGCTGGCTTGGTCCGTCCGGAGGAAAGTGATCGGTGGTGCGGCGGACTGGGGACCTTGCGGGATGAAGAGGAGGATGCGGATGCGGACTCGGTGCTGCAGCTACGGAGCGTTTGAGTTAGTCAAAGCGTGTGGATAAAGGTTTCGCGGGACGCAAAAAGATAGCACGCACAAAAATTGGGAGACCGTAGCAGTTGCGCACAGTTGGGTGGCCGTCACGGGTCGGTGGTCGCGATCGAGTGGTTCGGACTTCGGAGGAGCCGTAAAAACAAGTGGAGGTTTGGGAGTCGCGAATGCGGCGCGCAACGGAGGCCGGATGCGGATTGCGGTTTCGAGGTCTCGATCGGGTGGGTTCCGTTGTGCTGCCGAATTTTTGTTCCCTTGTCCGCTTCCGCCGTACGGGCTGGCGGGCGTGCGTTTGCTTGGCTGCCCGGACCGCCGTGGAGGACAGGGATGCCAGGTGGTTCCAGAGAGAGCGCTGCAAGTCACTAAAAAAGACCCCTGCTGCCCTGAAGGATTCAGGCGTGTGTGCTGCTGCCCGGTGGGGCCTTTCGAGCTCTCCAGGTTCAATGGGATGGATCCATCTTGTTTACTACCCCACCTTTTTTGTCTCCTCGTCAATTGTGACAGTTGACTTGCTCGTGCTTCTTTCTTGGCATCCCACCTTAAGCGCCCAGGCGGACCATCCAGTGACCATCCAGGACGATGCAACCACCACTTCTACCGGCACCAGGGGTCGCATCACCAACCTATCGAGAGCGCTGGTTGGATGGCTGTGTGCTGATTGCGCCATGGAGTGAGAGCCGAATGTGAAGAACCAGACCACGGTCTCTGGCAAAGGAAGCAAGGGTAAGAGGTAGGGTAGGGTATCGCAAAGACGAGTGGCTTTTGTCTTGTTTGGGTTCCGTCATCTCTGATATTAGGCGTGATAGCCCTCGGTCGGGAAGCTGAGAAAGTTCTCTTTCTTCCTTTCAGTTTTATCAATTCTTCCTGTTTGTTGTTGTGTTGCTGTGTTGTTTACTCAAGCGAGTTCGTTGATCACAAAGATGGCCGCTCGTGAAGGAGAGGAGAACGTTGGCACGTTGTAAGTTTACCTATTATTGATCGGATAGAGACGTGGTATCCTTGGGCGCATTCTGACTGATGGTGTCGCTTCATAGCTTTGGTGATATTCATTACTTCTACGGACCTCCGACAAACAACCCGCCTCATCACCGATTTGACAAGGGCTCCTATGTCTACCTATTCGAAGATGCCAACTTGGGACGCGCACGGCTGGAGGTTGCAAACCAGCCCGGAAAGGAGGACCAAGATGCTTTCGACGGCTGTAAGCACCGGGATTTCGGAATTGGGGATGGGAGCAGTAAAGGCTAACATCGTGTGTCGCCAGACCTCGACAGAACCCATCTCGAGTACGATTACAATCACACCTGCCTTGTGACTTTGACGGTTGGCGAGGTCGAGGGTCATGAGGAGTGGCATCTACCCACATACGACCCTCATAACCAGGCCAAGTACCACTACAAACTTCACTCGCTCGACATTTACTTTCACAGCCAACAAGATGCCCTGCAATTTGTCAATGGCATCCGGCGTGTGCTCCCTCCGCACCAGTGCGATGTCCACAACGAGCCAGGACCACCTCCTCGGCACGATACCGAAGTCAGCGCGGTAGTCCAGCAACTCGAGAGGGCAGCAATCGGTGACCACGGTACACCCCCGGCCACTCTATCACAGCCTCCGCAAGCTGGCGGAATCCCGTCTTTTGCTCCGCCGCCCATGTCCGCAGTATCTGCTTCTCACGATCACTCGACACCATCGCCTCAAGCATTCGTTCCGATGGCCTACAACCCGGCTGCGCCACCTGCTGCCGAACCCGTACGATACCGCGAGAAGACGCCTCCCCCAGAGGATGCCGCGGTGAACCCGTTGCACCAGACTCTGGCCTACGATGCGACCACTCCCTTCTCACCAGGCCTGCCTCCTCCCAGCGGTCGCGGACCCTTGAGCCCGGGCATTCCTCCGCCAAACCTACAGCACCCGCCTGGAGCTCCGACCTTTGCTGCTCCTCCCCAGCACAGCATGACCTCGCCCGGCTTCGCGC
>HF970787.1:76670-89324 GCA_000604205.2 Neurospora africana FGSC 1740
GCAGAGCACTGGAAAGTCCCGTCAGCCTTGGCCGTGCCGTCGTCTGCAGTCGCGGAAACATTATATGGTCGCTGGTATCGTTATGGGCTACCGGAGTAGCCGTAACGTTTTGACGCTGGGGTGCTAGGGCGCTGGTTGTTGGGCTGGTTATTGGCTCCGAGTCCATGGCTGGACGGAAGGAAGCTGGTTGAGGCTCCGGAATTTCGATCGGAATGCTGCGCATATTCTCCTCCTCCATGGCGTACGGAAGACCTTGAGCTATGCTGTCTAGCCACATGGATGACGAATATCCGTGGTTCCACTGGAATTTGACGGCTGCTGTATCATGTGGACTTGCTTTATTTCCGCCAAACTTGAGCTTGTTCATTGTATGTTTGAATTGGTCCCTTTTCCTTGCGAGCTTGCCTTTGACCTCTACCGTCATATGGAAGGCCTTGGCATTGTGGCCGATGGCGAATGCTGTGTGGAAGACGTTGCCATGCGATGGCCGCTCCTCAAGAAAGCTCTCGTCGAGATCCCACTCAAGCTTGTTATAAGTGAGGGAGCCGGGAGCAGATCGGAGATGGCCGGAAAAGCCCCATCTGTCGGTGATTTGTCGGCTTTCTTCTGTCGAGATACCGGCGCCGCCAGCCCCGTAGCCCATGACCTCCACGTGAGGCATGAATTGCTTCACCCGTCTGCTTTGTACCGATTGCCTTGGCCCCCGCAGTTGCCCCGGGCCATAATATTCGGTCATCGTAACAGGTGACCCATCCTGTCCAGTTCTGTCCTCGTCCTTCCCTATCGTCACAGCTACTGTTGCTGACTGAAGTTTGCAGTCTTGTGGTTGCCGGAAAACCAGATCGAGATAGAGGATGCCGGCTGGAAATTTGGCTGACTCGTTTCCCAAGTCCAATCCCATGTGTCCCCATTTCGACTTGGAGAACAGGAACCGGCAGTCAACTTCGACCTTCCCAATTGACCCATGTCCCACAGGCACAACTGATGGAACGCTGTCAGAGTACCTTTCATAGTCAAAGCGCATGTACTTGGATTTCTTAGTTACCCCCTTGAACAGCTCTGGCCGCGTTTGTTGTTGTGTTGTCATTTGGATGGAATTTGGCGCAACAATGTCGTTCGTGCTCGGAAGTGTGCGATTGAGAAGAGCGAAAACCACATACGAAAATCGCCACAGCGAAGCGGCGGCTATTTGTGAAGGACGCGAACCCGCAACTCGAAGCCGTTGCGGCAACACCAAATTGGCCTCCAGCCTCGTTGCCTACCTACACGAACACCTCGCGGTTTGCCTGATGCAGCCAAGCCACCCAATAGTAGGTGTGTGCGTCAGATTCGACATGCGTTCGGGGGAGGTCGTCTCAGCCCCAGTGCAACCATACTGTTTCGTATGCGTGCCTATCTGCCCTTCCTCCTTCCTAAGCTAAGTGTAACGAAGGGTTCAGCTGTCTGTCATTTTCTTTTCTCAAGGTCATGTCAGGGAACCGTTAGACATAAGCATCAACAATGGTCGTCTGCTACCTTGAGAAAGCGCATGACTACATATATCTCTGTTGACCTAACGATTCTTTGTGATCCCGTCACACCTTATCATTGCTTGTGCTGCGGCATGTATTGACGCGGAGAATTTGAAAAGGAAGCAACTGAACACAATCACTCTTACCCGCTACTGAAAACCCCGACACCGGAGCGTTTCACCTCACGCCATGGATCGGAGGCCTACGCAAAGTGGTCATAGCCGTGATGTTAATCATTTGAGGGATCGCTTTGCTGGGCGGCCGGTTGAGGAAACAGTCGACATCTTCACGAAACTGGACCACGCAAACTCACAGCCCGACAACAGAGCTCTCGTCCCTGCCTACCGATATTTAGGACGTCCTACAGGAAATCCGCAAGAGAATCCTGACATCAAGACGGGCTTCAACACGAAGTTCAATCCACCTAGGCAAAAACACGAATATAAAGAGACTGGAAATTCTATCCCCCCTTATCCTGCTTATCCTAATCTGCCTAACTACCCGTCATCTAGTTGGACTAAATATGCACCCAAGCAACCACCCCCACGGAACAACGAGCAACCTACAACAACCCAGCCCTCAAATGATCAGCTGAAAAACAAGGTGTTCGATGCCGTCCATGATCCTTCCCTCTCAACCAAGGACATCACAATACGAATCGGTCTTCCCATCGAACAGGACATAAGTCTCGATTTGGAGAGCTTCTGTCGGCTGAGGCGTTTAGGACAGTTCAACGAAGCTAGGAAAGTTTATGAGTCCAAGCTCGTCCAGCACAACACCGCTCCATACATTCTTGTGCAATATGCCGAAATGCTCGTTGTTTCCGGTGACTACAAAGGCTTCCATGAACTCACCTACCCTGAGGAATCAGCAAGCGCGGCAGATCACGGCCTGGAAATCAACTTTGCACTGTTGGGATTGGTCGCGCGCTCAGAAGCGCTCGGATATACCACACAGGCAGTGAAGACCGTTCTGTCAACTATGAATTCCATGAAGGGAACACAGCTGGTAGGATCAACAGAGGTATGCTATCTTTCTCTGGATTCATATACACAAGATTCCAATCGCATCACTTACATGTTTGCAGATTCAAATGTTCTCGCTTTGTCTCCAAATAATGTGTTACTTGAAATCAGCTGTCCACGAGGACGTTGTAGGTCAAGCTCTCATTGACGCAAAAACGGTCTTCGAATGGAAGACGCTGTATTCGCGTCTCCTTGGTGAAGCTCGTATCTGGGACTTCAGGGATCTTCTCGTCAGCGCAGCATCCCTCTTTGGATGGGAAGAGATCAGCTTTCAGTTGTTTGGATCCAAACCGTTGGATCAGGTACTAGACATGATCCACCAAGACTGGCTCCAAGCAGGAGACGACGAGGCGACCGTACTAGGCCTCCTGGACATATTTACGTCTCTCATACTACAGGGTCGTCCTCTGGGTTCCACTCGTCAGCCGTTTCTGTCATCTTTTGCCAAATATGCCCAAGTTCTCGCCGATATGGCTCAGAAGAACAATCCGGATAACATGGACACCCGACCATTCATTCAATGGATTCTGGCTAAAACGGTGACCGAGATGGCACCAGTACCGAAGCGCCCGGATGGAGTTACTCTACGAAACTTCATGGGGCTTCTTCTTGACCAAGGAGATGAAATACAACTACCAGTTTTCGTCCCTCTCTGGCATTCCTCCAAACCAGGATGGGGGATGGTTTCAGCTCGTTCTAATCCGGCGCAACGAACTGCCGTTGAGGTGGCCTTAGGAGCAGCAATACGAGGAGACGACTTCCATCTGCAAGCCCTGGCTTTGAAAATTCTTTGTCTGCAGTCGCAGGATCCGTCAAGTCTATTGGACGCCCTGTGTAATTTGCAGCTGGCAACCCAAGGCGACTATGACGGGTTTCTGGGTACTTGGTCGGCAAAATATCTCGTGGCTGATAATAGTACCGACCATGAAGCCTTGCTGGAAACCCTCGCACAATCCATGAAATTCGCCCACAGCTCAAAGCTGCACCATATGGCCAATCCCTCGTTAGTCTGGGCGAAAAATGTCATTAGAGATCATCTTTTGGCGAGCGTCAGCGGCAAAGAACTACAGGCTCCGAGCTGGGGAAATTGGCTCAAAAAACATGGGCAAAATCTCCCTCAATATATAGCGGACTTCATCAAACAGCACTACCACCTTGAGGTTCCTTGGCCAACGCGGGTCTCAGTCAAAGTGCCTGAGGACAAGAATCGCAATTCATGGGAAGGCAAGCAGCCGGAACAAGATGTGGATGGCGATGACGATTGGGACTATGACGGTGAAGGAAGACAAGATGGCAATGTCCCTATGGACGAACAACGTCACGGCAATACACCTGTTGGGCGTTCTAGTTACGTCGATCGCGTTCGAGCGGCGTCGAGGGCCCGTATTAACGAGCCCTTTCACGAACGACCCCGAAGTCCCGACAGAAACCGATCATTCACTACAAGGCCTCCACCCGGCGCAGCAATTCCCCAACCCCCAGTGAGAAGGATGCCACCCCCAGCGAATCCCAGCAATCACCGGGGCCGTCGGAACCGGTCTCCCAGCACCGTGAGATCCTGGTCCCCTTCCTCTGACGATGTACATATTAGAGAGCCACCATTCATACACCGACAACGGAGCTTGTCTCCTAGTCGAATCCACAGTCGGGGGAGGTTCACGAACGGAGGAAGAGAAGGGCAACGCGAGTCTCTTGAATCGAAAATTAAATCTTGGGAGGATGGATATCGCGAGAAATACCCAAGACAAAATGCATATGGTCGAAGGATACGATGGCATGATGATTATGACGGCAGCGTGGTCAGCCATGACGAGGATACCTACCGCACAAGGACCGCTAGGGATGGCTACATAACAGTCGGCGATGACCGAATACAGGACAAGATCAGGATCGTGAAAACGGGGCGGCCACAGCTCCTACCTGAAAGGGTCAGAGATGAGAGGCTGGATAACACAGTGAGGAGCTCGGGTGATCGATGCGGTGACATCGGTTACAGTACAGAAGTTCCGAAGTCCGTGAACGTCGACAATCACAAATCAGAGCTCCTTTTCTCATCCAAGGTCCTCAAGGATAATAGGGTCACAGTATCCGTGCGGAACAAGAAGGACCCGGAGAAAGTGGCAAGATACGAGATTGAATCCACAGGCATTTTGGATATCACCGAAGAAGACAAAAAGCCCAGTCCCAGGAAAGTGTCAGGCCGCTGTAATCGGCGAGATGCCAAGGTTGAGGTTAGGGAACAGCAAGCTGCACCTTCTCAACAAGAGAGTACTCCTCCGAGGCCTACTTCCTCAAACTCTACTTCGTCGATGTCTTCTCCTTCGAAATCACAACCACGGGCCGATGATGCACCACTCGACCAAAACCACAGTTCCGGACTCTCTCAAGCTATGTCAACGTCAAATGATAGCAACACAACGGATACCATTGAGTCTGCAACCAAGAAGAAACAGCATTTGGCCAGGAGTACAGCGAGGTTGCAGACCCGGCCAGGAAGTCGATCCAGCAGGGCAAGCAAACGGACAGAACCTATGAGAGGTGGAGAGAAGCAAAACGAGTGGCCAACGGTCGATGCGGACGAGCTGCCTGGTGATACTAAGGAAACCAGCAACCCACTCTCTGAAAAGGCCCTGAGCGAGTTGAACGCAGATTCGACCGGACGACAGCAGAGACGGAGAAACTCGGATACAAGAGCGACGATAGCTTCCAACGAAGAAGCTGTGGTCGTGGACGACAATTCCGATGACGTCCTATCTGTGGAAAGCCTACAAGAATCGGGGTCTGGTGATGGCGTTGACGATGACTTGGCAAATGTGAGCAGGATGCAAGAAGTTCCAAAGCCTCCTTCGCGACGCCCGACGGTCCAAGACGACTCCGACGACGACAGTAGAGACGAAAAGGCTAGAGCCAGCCAAAGAGTTTCAGGTAAGCGCGAAAAGATTCCCCTAGGCGGGTAAGCAGACTCATATGCAATGGAAAGTGCTAATACTTTGCAGGCGGAGAACACGGGGCCAAACCATCTTGATGAAGGACCTGATGAGAGTCTAGAACGGAGATGCAATCGGATGGATGAGATGGGCAGCTGAGCTCAAGGTTTAAGCACCGAACCCTGACTGTTTGGGATATTGAGGTTTTTCATGAAGACGGGAAGAATGTTTGGTTATATTCTTACCTTTTTTTTCTTGAAGTAGTAGGTTGTATACAGTACCCTAACCCTCTTCTCTTTGCAAGTCCCCCTTTCTGTGCCTCGGCTTTATGGTCAGGGGGCAGCAACAAATGGCCTCCCGTTCTGGCGGGGCACCACCCATCTGTTGGGTTTACCTTATGGCCAGGGACAGTAAGTCTTGTGACTCGGGCAGAAGTCATTCGTGGAATCTCCCCATGACATTCGGGAGAGACACAAGGTTATGGGAGTTTCCTTCATGGAGAAGTTGACAATGTTCAAATCGCATCATAAGCTCAGCTCAGCAGCTTGTGCCACTTGAACGCATGTGATTTGGCGTCGATAAGATAAGAAAGGACAACGCCAAGAAACCCAAGATCCCAACAAAACGCACAGTGACAGGAGTGACAGGGCTCCATCTCTTTGACTTTCCTGGTCTGGATCTCAGCCCAGTCCAGCTCGACAAAGGAGAGACACCGAAATAGGTACTTGACCCTTTCGAAAGCACGAATGACAAGATCGCACATGGCGCCCCTCATTTGACGATCCCAACGCCCATTGTCTAGGAGGCCCTGTTTCCAGCTCCCCATCTCTGCATGACCTTCGGCATTGATAAACCGTGACATCCATCCATCCATCCATCATCCATATACCAGTATCTGACCTTCAAAGACTCCTTTGGTCAAGTCACCTACATAATCCGCCTGAGACTCGTCCCGTGCCGGCCTCCAGAACACAGGGCACGCAACTAAAGCGCCGATACCCAGCTGTCAAAGGCACTGGGCTGCGGGCTGCTGTTCGCTGCTGCACGTTGACCGTTGCAGCTTTGTTGTCGAAGCTCTAAGTTCTAGACTTCCACTTGCCAGGTTCACAGCTCGGTGACAAGTGGAAGGAGAGCCCTACCTTATATATCTCCGCCTCTGCCTCCACCAGAGAGCCACCTCGACCTGACCCCTTCTGTCGTCCTTTGGGCACATAAGCTACATATAGCCAGAGCTTCCCAAACATCGTCACCGACAGAAGCTTGTATACATTCAGACATCCAACACACCTCCTCACAAACCACGCCGCCGCCGCCGTCGACATGCGGGATCCCTTCCCGATCCCCCCGATTCCGGCGCTGGCCAAGGCCAGCCAGCCATGGGCCGACCGTCTCTCCTTCCCGACCCTGCCGCTCCATGTCCACGAAGTCATTGGCGCCGCCGCCTTCTATACCTTTGTCCACGTCGTCGTCTCGCCCGTCGTGTCGAATCTTTTCTTCTCCAAGTACTACCCCAAGCACTCGCGCTCCAAGAAGGCCAACTGGGACACCCACGTCGTCTCGCTCGTCCAGAGCACCCTCATAAACGCCTTGGCACTATGGGTTATGTACGCCGACAAGGAGCGCGCCGCCATGGACTTTGAGCAGCGCGTCTGGGGATACACGGGTGCCTCGGGCATGATTCAGGCTTTGGCCTGTGGCTACTTCGTCTGGGACTTGGGCATCACGCTGCTGAACCTTGATATCTTTGGGCTCGGTCTTCTCGCCCACGCTGTCAGCGCTCTTGTGGTCTACTCTTTTGGATTCGTACGTTCTTGTGCTCCCCCACCCCATCTCCCAACTCTCACTAACGAACCCCGTCAACAGAGACCCTTCCTCAACTACTACTCCCCGACCTTCATCCTCTACGAGCTCTCGACCCCCTTCCTCAACATCCACTGGTTCTTCGACAAGCTCAACATGACCGGTTCTCGCGCGCAGCTGTACAACGGCATCGCCCTCCTCGTCACCTTCTTCTGCTGCCGCTTGATCTGGGGCACCTGGCAATCCGCCGTGGTCTACAAGGACATGTGGCAAGCCGTGCACCGCGCGCCGTCGCCGGAATACATCCAAAACTACTACAACACCACCAGCTCCACCGTCGATGCTGAAAACGTGATGCTCTTTGCCTCCAAGCCCGAGCCCGTCCCCGTCTGGCTTGCCTTGTTGTACGTGGCGAGCAACTTGACGCTTAATTCGCTTAACTGGTATTGGTTCTTTAAGATGGTTACGGCGGTGAGGAAGAGGTTTGTGCCTGAGGAGGAGACGAGCAAGAAGGAGAAGTTAGAGACTGTCGCTACCACTAAGGAGGACAACGACGCCAAGTCTACCGCTACCGAACAACCCAAGCGCCCTGTCACCGTCAACAGGAAGCGCCGCCAGAACTCGATCGAGGACCTCATCCCGGACAACGAGGAGCTCCGCGAGGGAACGATCCAGTAGGACTAGCGCACCTTTCTGGGATTCCGTTCTCCTACGCGCCCGCCATCCCCACCACCTGTGGACGGGGACGCGGGGACCCGCAGGGCCAGCGGGAATGACGACGATCCGTCCCTGCCGGCGCTGAGACGTGTCATCGAGGCCATGAGCGCAAGTAATAATGGTAATAGAGACCTGCTGGAGTTGTTGCCGGTGCCGCGACCGGAGAGCGGGAACGGAGAAGAGCCTCTGCTGTTAAGGGATGTGATGCGAGGAGACTATTTCAGAACTAGGCAGAAACTAAGATTATTGAAAAAAAGATACGGACGTGGAGGTCCAATTTAGACCGACAGCACGACAAGCACAGAATCTCGGATGACAAGAGGAGGAGGAAGAGTTAAGAGGCCCTTAGAGACGGGCTAGGCGCCAGTGTCGAATTCATGGTGACAATCAGGGGGTTTACTTGCCCACATCTCTCTTCGGATACATCGTTAAACATGGGAGACGAGTTGAAGAGCTTTGACCAGCGGGCTCACGGAGGAGGTTGCTTTATATCATTTTGCAAGCCTTTCTTATTTTACAATGGGGAGAGGATCGAATAAAACGTATGCATTAGCTTTGTATGGTAGTATCTGGGATATGCACCATGGTGTTGGTTTACGGTCGTTCAGGATTGGTAGTATAGGTTAATGAGAATAATAGATGTTCATGTGAGTAAGGCTTTACTCTAAATATGAACGGCCAAGTGCTTCTGAATGGCGAAGTGATGTATAGCTCTACATTGCAAAGTCTACAAGTCCTTACCTAGTGCTTAATGAGGAGTATATATCGAATTATTTTTATATTACGTAGATTATGGGCTGGCGAATCCAACACGTCTGACGAAAGTGATAAGATATTAGAGAGATGAAGAAGGAAAAAGAGAAACATAATCTATATCGGAAGAATGTGTAGGGCTTCTGATATGCGATGGCAGTCCAGATGGGATGAAAGACCTAAAGATCAGATGGTAGCACATGGATCTTATAAATGTTGGCCATGTGCTGCTACAGTCAGTGTTTAAGTTTAATCACCATGAATAGAAGCAAGTGCCATCATTTTATACATACGTGCGTGAAAGCTTGGGACTTTTTGAGTTTTCACATCCAAGAAGAGGTAATCCAGAATTTGACAATCCATCCTAGTAATTATCATATTAAAAAGTATCGTTCTTATAAAAAATGCGACGATGCTATGCGATCCGCAGTGCTGCTGCTCCTTCTGTTTCGTCGGCGTGTTCAAGTTGTGTTGGCTCGGAGAACTCGCTAATGCTTTGCACCACACCTCACCTTCCCACCAACTTATCACCAACCTTCCCCCCACCTCTCCCTCATTTGCGTTTCCCTTTACTTCTCTCTTCACTCCAGATTCACTCGCTCTTAGTCCGCACAGTCTATCAACAACCAACCCCAACCAACCAACAAATACTAAACCCAACCACGTAGATCCTGACTCAACCACGGGTAACCACTAGACGGAACCCACTCACTCACTTACAACAATCCGACAAAGCACAGGCACACACAGAGTTACGCAAAGGCTTAGAAACCGAACGGGTTATCAGGAGCTAGTAAACTGTTAGCACATTGCCTTCCACCACAACACATACTTTTATGCGGGCAAACTTACTAGCAGCAGCCAAATTCGCTCTCCTCCCCGTCGCCTGCGGCGCCAATTTCTTCGCATCACCACTAATTCCAAACCTCACAGGCGGCGCCGGCCCAGTCTGCTGCGGCACCAACGGCTGCTGCTGCTGCTGCTGGGGTCCGTTTCCAAAGCCCTGAGTGAAGCTCATGCCCGTAGCCTGAGGCTGGAGAGGAGGCGGGAGTCCACCACCGACATGACTGTAGCCGGTCGGCTGGGGGATGAAGGGTTGTTGCTGTTGTTGAGGGTATTGACCGAAGCCGGTTTGCTGGGGCTGCATTCCCGTCATCATGGGTTGTTGTTGTTGCTGCATACCAAAGCCTGTGGGCTGTGGGATGAAGGGTTGTTGTTGAGGGGGGAATTGGCCGAAGCCCGTCTGCTGGGGCTGCATGCCGGTCATCATGGGTTGCATGCCGGTCATCATGGGCTGTTGCATTTGTTGTTGCTGGGCCTGCATCTGAGCGGTGTATTGCTGTTGGAGACGCTGCTGGGCGAGGTCGCCGAGGCTCTGCCCGGGAGGAGCGATCTGGGATGGCTGGAAACCGGTCATCTGAGGCTGGATAGGGGGCGGTGTGAAGGCGCTAGGCTGAGCGGACTGGGGCGCCGAGAGAGGGCGAGATGGAGGAGGTGGAGCAACGAGACCACCTTGAGCCGCAGTGAACTGAGGAGCAAGAGGTCTTTGGCGGGCGATGTTCTGAGGAAGGATCTGTCCACTAACAGCAGGAGGTTGCATACCGGTGAAGAAGCCGGGAGTGGCACCCGTCAGCTGAGGAACCTGTGCCGGAGCAGCAACCGGAGCCGGAGCCGCGGAGGGGGGAGGCAAAGTGATGGCCGGTTGCACAACTGGCGGAGGAGCGACCTTCTCGGGCTCCAGAGGTTGGGTAAGCAACGACAACTCCTGCATCGACTTGGTGAGTGCCGCTGGCGGAGGGGGCGCCGGCGCGTCAACCAGAGCAGGAGCCGGAGCCGGAGCCGGAGCGGGTGCCACCGCAGGAGCAGGAGCGACGGCTTGCGCAGCCGGCTCAGGGGTTTTCGTCTTGGTGGGCTTGACATCCCAAGCATCATCATCAAAGCCCCTGGAAGGCTTGGAGGCAGACGACGTTGGCGTAGCCGCAGCCGTAGGGGACGATGCCTTGGCACTACCAGCACCCGAGTCCTTAGAGAAAGCGTTGGGATCGACAGTGTTGCTGACCTCGACGGGGGGCGCCGGCCTGCCCTTCTTCGTGTTGTTGCGGAGCGCACCTCCTGGCCCAGAGAAGAGTCCTCCCTCGCCCTCTTCGCCCTTCTTGTTCCGCATGTACTTGTTATCCAGGTACCGCATGACCTTGATAATATCACCTTCACGCAAGCCCAAGTTCCTCAGCACAGTAGCATCAACATCTGGCAAGACAGTTTCGTCGATAGCCTCCCGCAGGAAAGCTTGCGAATACCGCTCGCACAAAGCAACCTGTACGTCGCAACCGAGGAAGAAGTTAAACCAGTCGTAGTCGGGCTTCTTCGAGGAGTCGATGGTGGCGCCAACCCGAGAGCTGGAACCACGGTCTCTTTCCCTGTCGCGCGTCGATCGACTAGATCTCGAAGACTCACCGGCGGATCGCTTGTTCCTAAGGTCGGATAGGGGCTTGTCTTCGTCGAGGGATTCACCGGTTACGCGCTCCACGTACTCGAGATCCTCAACAGACATCTTCGAGACGGGCACGGCGATTTGCACACCGTTCATCTTGTGGAGCCTAATCTTGCCATCCTTGACACCGAGGAACTGGGCCTCAACGCTGAAGGACTTGGATCGATCGGTCCATGTTCGTACCTTGGAAGGATCGGGCTCTGCCACAGACTGTCAGTACCTACATAGCCTGAGATTTGGGCACGGGCGCACTTACTCGACTTGCTTGACGACTTGGAGCTGCTGCTCTGACTGTTTTCGCGCCTACTGCTTCGCTGTTTTTCTCTTCTGTTATCATCTCTGGCCGGCAAACTACTTCTTCGTTCTTGCAATCGCAATCCTGGGCCTACCTCAGAGTTCCTCTTCTGCTTCTCCTTCTCCTCCTCGCGCTGGGCAGCCTTGATAGCATCCTTGGTCAAGCGCGCCTCCTCCAGGCGGTTCTTCTCGACTTCCGACATGCCCACGGCAATACCGGTGATGGCCGTCTCCGGCTCTTCCCACACGCCGTTGATCTCAATGTAGCTGCTGGGAACCACGCCCTCCTTGCCGTTCTTGATGCGACGAACCATCCACCACTCGTCGCTCTTGGTATCGTCGAGAATAACAACCTCATCACCGACGCCGACCGTGACCTCATCCTCGCCCTGAGCCATAAAGTCATATAGCACGGTACCCTTCTTCTTCTTGCCTCCCGCTCCCGCGGCAATAATCTCCTTGAGTCCCTCGAGGCGCACAGTTCCGGCCATGTCGCCCAGCATCGCGACGATCTCTTCAGCGGTGTCCTTGGCGCCCGCATGAAAGTCGACACTCTTGCTTGGTCGCACGAGCTCCAAAAACACGTGCTTGCCCTCCCGAGAGTAGTGTGTCATGCAATCGGCCCGCCATTCCTGCGAAGGACCGTCGTGGGAGTGTTCCGGTGCTATCAGAATCATTCCCGTCCTCAGGTTAATGCCCAGCGTGGTCGGCATCTTCTTCTTCTTGCCCATCACCGACGTCATCTCGTTGATGTTGTACATGTGGAAACCGCCAGGGGTGAGCGCGGCGGTCTGAGGAGCAGGCTGGGAGGTTCGCGGGCTGATGCCATAGTCGTCGGTGTCGTGCGATGCCGACTGGGCGGGCGGCGGCACCGGTCTGTAAGACTTTTGCTCCGGAGCAATCTGCGAATCGCCGCGCGGACGGCTCGGAAGCGGTGGGGACTTAACCTCGTCTTCATAGTCTTGCGAAGCGTATGACTGTCGCTGGGGCTGGGGAACACTGATGGGCGCTGGGGGCTGGAACGACGAGCGGTTGGCCATAACTCCGGCGATGGCGGCAGCAGGGTTGGAAGCAGCGACGGGGGTGCTTGGCTCGGAGGGCACGCTCCTGGCGGGCAGGGGCGGGCTGGCCACATC
>HF970787.1:114414-126775 GCA_000604205.2 Neurospora africana FGSC 1740
CAGCAACAACAGCAACAACAGCAACAACAGCACCACTACCGCAAGCAACATCGCCGCAACGATGAGCATGGAACAATATATGACCAAGTTCCGACTCGGTTCAGAAATGAACGACGACGCTGTTCTTCAAGAAGCCGGCGAAGAGTACAGTTCGGCCGTGACATGGTGTCTCAAGAGCTTCATCAACATCGGTGGCTTGCAGGACGAGCGCTTCTGTCAAGATTTTTATGTCAATGTGATCTCCATGCTGCAAGATGCTCTTGATAAGTCCATGGGGAGGTGAACAAGTGGGAAGGAAGGTCAAAACCTGCATCATCACAAAGGACATATTTTATGCTGCCTCCATTGCGACGTCTCTTGTCATCGACAACATAACTGGCTTAGACTCTCACTATTGACACCTCATCACTGGGTTGTGACTGGAAAGCCTCACGTTCCATTTTCCCTGTCATCTCTTCCCTCAAGGCCATCACGAAACCCTCTTTCTCCTAAACAGAGGGAAATCTGGCCGGACCTGTTTTTGTACATCGGTACACTGCAAACTCAAAAAAAAAAAAGATCTTTCCGGCCTTTCAAGCTGGAAAGCGCCCGTCATACTCACTTGTGAGTGAAATCCGCCAACACTGCAGCACAGATGCTGACACAAAGACAGGACAAAGCTGTTCCATCAGCAACACGCTTTTCCGTTTTTTCCATCCTGCCCACCGCGTTGACGTACTGATGAACACTGCCGGCATAATCATGTCAACTGCCAGTTTATTAACCACCCGCGGACCAGATGTCATTCTTGGGTTTGACAGGCCATCTCGGTAACCTGCGCTGAACATGTCAAGGGCGATTCTGTGTTGATGAGTAGAGGGGTGGCAGAACCAGGCTGAGGTGGATAAGCGGGTTGCTGTTTTGAAGAAGGCCCTTTCACTGTTAGGTTTTTATTTAAGCATAGGCAGATGCAACAGTTGCTGCCATCGAAATCGAAATCTGACGAGTCCTTTTCCGGCTGTGGTCTCAGACCGTTCAAGATTGAGGAGAACCTTGGAAGTAGTGGGACAACATAAAAGAAGCAACCTGACGGGTTATTTCTTCATTGAAGATGGAAGTCGGAGCTTCATCCTAACTCATGGCGAATTGCAAATGTCTTGCAGCATCTATTCCTTGTCAATGTGCCGCTTTACGAGATGTTACCTAATCATTAGAGGGAACAATTTGGAGGGACACACAATAGAGCAAAGAAGCCAGGTATACTCTAAACGGCACTACTATGCTAAGTGTATGTCCTCGTGCTCCTCATATGAGGATTTCCTCCCAGTTGCTATGCCATAAGTTAGCATGAACCATACGCGAGGAAAGCAATGCCGGTGACCATCACGGTAAGCGCATGCACAACCCTCAACAAGGTTCGTTATGTCGATACAGTACACCCAAGATGGCCTCTTCACCTACTCCCAAACCTCGCAAACGTCACCAGAGAAGCTCGTGAAAACAAGGCTACCAGCTAAGCGTACCTATCGGAAGCACAAGGCGCCAACCAACCGAAGCTGGCCCTATCAGCTCCCAGAACGAAGACGGGAAGAAGCCTTTCGGATATCCGATTCTGCCCATTATGTCCGACTGGAACGGCAGAAACTAAAAGGCCGTTGAGCTCGTGCCACTCCATGCAGCAAGTGCTCGTGGTGTTGCTGGAGAACGAATGGGGTGGTTGGGATGAACAGGGATACTGTCTATCGTCTCCAACGTGCCAATCAGATCTTATGGTCTATAGCACTCCCGTATGATAAAGACTTCTTGACCGTCCGCCTTGGATGGAGGTCTGTAAAGAACCGCGATTCGATGGCGGTTTTTTGGATAGAAAGGGGGGCTGTTAGGTCTGTGCAGGACCATGGACCACACTCGCTAGGTTCACTTGCGATTTCAGGCGAGCTGCAGTCTGGAGTTGAGCGTTGGAGTGGGAAGTTGGCTACCTTTACTCTTGACCGGTCCTTATGGCGCCTATGATAATGGATGTTGTGAAACATACTCCATAGACATCTATTTGAACGCTTGCGGATGACTTGGGAGAATTCAAATGTTCGTTTCTTTTAGAAAACCAATCTCCTTGGTGGACTCTGGTCAGTATCGGAACTCAGCTCCTCAACTCAATGTGACCATAGAGGCTCGCAAGGTAGCGGTATTGCTCAAGGATGGGTCGATGTCACGCCGTTGAAGCACGGCAGTCCGAGAAGTGCCGAGAATATTGGTGTCCAGGGACCAGCTGAGACTGCGTAGCGGAAGACGAGAGTTGCCATCAGTGAGAGTGTTCCCTGGTGTCGATGGTCCTGCCGCAATGCTACGGTTTGGACCCGTCCTATTGTCCGTCCATCCCATATCCCATCAATTAATATGTAGGTAGTTTCCCACCCGCCGTGCCGCTTTTTATTCCCATGCGTAATCGTCTGTACCGATGTGACCTGCACCAAGGGCTGCATGCGTCTCCCCTGTTCCAGCTTGGCGTCGAGCGACAACTTGCCTTTGAGATAGCGGAACTGAAATCCGTTAGATTTGTAGTGTATAGCTCTGTTGGCGTGCCCTCTTAGAGGAGCGGGCAAGTCAGACGCCGACATGGCCGGCTAGCTGACAGCGGGAAGTCGTGACAGCCGAAGACCGACCCGTTTCTCTCCAATGCAAATGGACAAGAGACACAACATTGACATTGATTGGCAAGAGACGTGCGGAGGCTGTGACTGCCTGCTCAGGTGAAATGGAGGATGTTGTGTTGCAGTGGGAATTCCGTCACACATGAAAGCAAGAGCTCTTACCCCACAGCAAGCAAGCTCTAGTGGAGTCCCGCACTCTAGCTGGCATCCACTTCTCAGGTATCTAATGCTAGATGGCTATTGGATCGTTGGTCGCTGGGCGGGAGAATGAGCCTGCCCCCGCCGGACATGGCCCGGGCACGCTTTCAACGGTCGTCGAGACCTGGGTCAGCACATGCAGGCTAGCCCAGATGCGGCAAGGCTCCGAAAGCGAGCCCTATTCTCACATTGGCGACTCCTCTTCTATCGCTCCCAAGGCGTTGAGGCGTCCAGTCGACTTGGCCGACTCTGCTTCTCCCGCCGAAGGGGGGGTTCCATGGGGACGAGGTGGCTAGCCGAGGAAAAATACCATTTGTCGTTTGAGAGCTCAGGTGCAATATACATGTGCATGCGTGGTGGACTGCACTTGCAGACATGCAGAGCTGCGCAGCGGGATGGATGGATCATGGGTGGTGGATATGGGGTATGTGCGTTCAAGCTGAGCTTAAGGTTGACTTCAAGTTGAGCGTCCATTCTGAGAATAACCGTGTTTTCCAGAGGACGAGGTTTTACGCGAAGGACGACAAGACAGGAGCAGAGGCAGGAGTGAAGAAAGACGGTTTTGGTCGGGCAGCCTGAGTGATGATCCTGGCTGCATCACCCAAAGAAAGCTCTGCATCCAGAAACCTCCATCCATCCAGCTGTAGCTGTCAAATCGTCGGCAGCTTGGATGCATCTCTACCTGCAGACAACAGCGCTGATCTGGCTGTCAGAAAGGACCTGAAGGGTCCGACAGGAAAGCTTGCAACATCTTCACATCCTCCTCCATTGGCTGACGGGAAGCTGGCGTAAGAAGGGAAATGTGTGGGGCTGATGATTCTACTTGTAAACGCCCGTTAGTCCTTATCTCTGTTGAGCGGCCGGGGTCTTGCAGTGAATCATGTCAAATGTGTAGAGGTACCTTTGAGAGCTTTCCGATGCTCCTCCCACAGTTCTACGCCCTTTGTCTCTGTTCCTTCCCCCTCTTGCCGTTCGGTTTACACACCCAGGAAATGCTCCCCATGAAGAGCAAGGAAAGGCCGATGATTTGAGACAAGGTGCCTTCCAAACAGCCCGAGTCTGAGGTAGAAACAAGCGCCGGCGGCAATCGCAGCCAAGAGAGGACGAGACTTGTCAGCAGCGTTTGGACCGTGGACAGGGCTCCAGCACACCAGCTCAGCCCGCGGTCGCTACAGGAGTACCTTCCCGCTCCAGACTTCCATGTAATCATCCTCCGGGGCAGGCAGGCAGGCGAGCCGGGCATAGGAAAGTGCGCCTGATTTCCATCCCACTGGCTAGCTCGTCAGATGAAACTGAACCAGAAAATCTACGTTTGTCGTCCTGTCCCTCGTGGGGCATTGTTCCGTGCTCTCCTCAACAAGAACTAAGGAATCATCTCCATTGCCTGAGGCTGAGCAGCCCGAGGCCCTGCAGACTTTCCTTCAACCCACCCACGCACATCAGTTCCGAAAACCCACACGGCACCGCACCGAACGCTCGCCAAACAAAATCCTCCACTTTTCTCCATCGGCCACCCCCGTTGTCGCGCCTCCCCGTCATCTCCGCCTCTCCGCTTCCCCATCGGCCCATCCGCTTGATTCCCTCCTCCGTCCTCCCGTACTGTACCAAGTACCGTCAACGACCCCGTGCCGCCCCGACGTCCGCGCCAGCAGAATGTCCTTGTGATGCAACGCAGCTGCCTCAAGCACCCCAGCTCCCACAAGCCGCAGACCGTCACAGCCCTTCGTCTCGTCTCTATCATGTTGCGCAATTCAACTCACAGAGGCCCTTGTTGATGCGTGAAGATTGGAAGAAGTTCGTTGGTGGGCTTTCAAGCTGAAGCTGGTGCAACACTGGTTGCCCAGGGCTATCGGCAGTATTCAGAGGGGACTTCATCTAGACGGGACTTCGGTGTTCTCGGTATCTTTTCGGTCTCCCACCGCTTTGCCTGTTGGGCGCGCAAGCCCGTCGCTATCTCTGTCGTTGTTGGATCCGGAGGCTTTCTCAATCTTGCTCGCCTCATCTCTTACGCACTCGGCAGTGCGACCTAGGCGGCATCACCCTTAGCGCCGGCCCCAATCCCAACGCTATTGTTCAACCACACGCGCCATGGCCACCGAACATATCGTGCCCCCTCCGCCTCCGGCGCCAGCGCAACCGGTCCAGTCGCCGGCCCTCTCACGCCCGGACCACCGTAACTCATTAACCGTGCCGCCGCCCCCACCTCCACCGTCGGTCCTTGCACCTCCTCCGGGCCCCGGTCCCGGCCCCGGCCACAGTCCGGCTCCCGGTACCGGACCCGGCTCCGTTGCAGCCTCCGTAGCTGCACCTCAACAGGCGTCTCATTCTCACAGTCACGCACATCCTCACGCCCACACACACGCCCATCCTCATCCATCTGCGCCGCCACCTTCTTCCGTGCCCTATGGCCCATCCCTGGATCCAGCCATCAAGCATTTACTCGACCAACAAGCCGAGATCCAGGCCAAGCTGGCCGCTCTTCTTCCTCAGAAATATGGACCCAACATCAAGGTGGAGCTTGACATGTTGCGCCATAAGTACCGTGTCCTGCGCGCATATGCCGACGAGAAGCGTGAGCCTTTCCGCCCCTCTGCCTTTCTTTATCTCATACCATCCATTATCCCGTCATGTCTTATTAGTTCACGTCCCGATTTGTGGGACCAACCCATGCGCCACCCGTGCTGATGGCGCCATAAACAGTGTCGTCTGACAAGATTCCCGTCTTGTCTGACATCGAGGAAGCGAGATCACTTCAGTATCAGTGCGAATGTATCGAAAGTGCATGTCTCGAGCACGGTAGGTCACCATCGTCCCGCCTGTTTTGTCTTGAATCTGTTCTAAACCCATCTGTGTTGCCATTAGGCGTCGATCTCGGTGACCCCAGATTCGTCGACATGCTCAAGTACGCGTTCTATCGCGACCTAGCACCAGAAGGGTATGCCGCTTGGCTGGACAGGAACTTGTCTCATTACGATCCCGTCTGCAAAGCCGTTCGGTTGCGCGACAGCTTGCCACTGGCTTTTCGTCAACATCACTCCTACAAGTGCTGGGACGAGCGTTGCACACATTATATCTACGGATATCCTCATCCAGATGACCGGGACCAGCATGTTAAAGAGCATGCGGCCGTGTACAAGAGGGATTCAGGTCTCTCCTTCGGTGGTACCCCGCCCATGATTTTCCCCGAGCCGTTGAATGCGAGCTATAATGGCGAATATCACAAGCCACCCTCTTCGTATCACCACCTCCCTCGTCCTAACTCGGGCCTTCAGCTTGCTCCCCTGGCAACGAGCAGCCAGCCAAAGGATCACCGGGAAGTCCTTAAAAGCTATTCTTTTGTCCCGGAGAAACCTCCTGGACCTCCCAGAGGCTCGGTCGACTCCGAGGTTGACCCGTTACTTCCGCCCCTGAAGCGTAGCCGAGTAGGCCAGCCACGGCTGGAGTCCATAGGAGAGCTTCGACTTCTGAGGGAAAATGGGCCCTGTTTACGGTGTAGAACAATGAAGAAGAGCGTGAGTAAGTTTCTCTTGCGATACACGGAGTATTTACTAACTTGTACAGTGCGATTCCAACGATCCCTGTGCATTCTGCCCCGACATTGCAAGCTCACCGGATAATGATTTCTGGAGATCCCTTGGGTGTTTCCGAGGATCACTGAGTAATCTCACCGACATTATGCTTCCAGGTATGTGGAATCCTGCCGTACGTGAGACCTCACATGTTGATCGACCTCTCAGCCTATCTGTCACCCAGACAGATGCAGACGCCCATGACATCTCCTCTTGCTATTCGCCGCAGCATGAACGAATTCTTGGACAGAAATTACGCCGTTGGCCCAGATGTCACCAACATGGTAAAAGTTCACCTGGATTTTAATGATCGATTTTGGTGGACAGACGACCTCTCGAACCTGCCGCTCGCCAATCCAACACTCGCTTCGTTCTCCCAGGAACCCGTTGAACGGTCACCCCCTGTTCTGAACGTCCTTGCATCTAGTTGGAACCTGACTGGGACCATGTACAACTTCTGGAAACTGCTACACTTGAGCGGGTCGATCTCAGACGGACGAATGCACGAAGTGACGACCTACCCTGTCCTATATCGAGCCAAGCTTCTGCTTCGCGAAACGCTTTTCTACGACTTTCAGCAGCCGGAACCCGCAATTCATGGAGAGACGACGAGCCCCGGAAGCCATGTGGTCTTCGACGACGTGGACACGTGCGGCCGCTTCCGTGTGTTGTACAACTGCATGACGCAGTTTCTCCAGGCGTTTGAAGCCCAGACAATGCGACCTACACTACCGGACCCTCGGAGCTGGCTCGCTACTTTCTACTCACTATGCATATTCAGTGTAGTGAGGACTTTGTTGGTGGACCGAATGGCGCAATCACGGATAAATTCCCCCTCACAGCAAGGCGTTCCTGCCATGCATGCCGTATACAAAGCGCTAGTTAGCGTATTTACTTGGTCCGCGCCTATGCTGCTTGACGGATCCGACATCGAGATGAGTCATGGTGACCGCGAGCTTTTGACTTCCGCAGCTACTGTCTTGGAAAGGGGCACGTGGACTGAACGGGGTATCTCAACCACCAAGGACTTTCTGATGTATCTTGGTAGTGGGGAGATAGAAGGACCCTATTTCAATGGGTTCCTGAAGCAGAGGTCACCAGCAAAGCCTGGGTCATTTCTTCTGCCTCCCATTACAAGATCGGTGGAAGATGTCAGAAAGCCATTGCCAGATACACGATCCATTGCCAATCCATGGCATTCCATGACATCAACCCAACCGGAGAAGGAGCCTTTTTCCTACAATGTTTTCAAAGGAGAGCCAGATCGGATCCTGACTTCTCCTCAAGTGATGGAGGTGGGAAGGCGGCATACTGTTGCTGAAAGCCCAACATATGTGAGGCCAGATGGCCGAGGCCCAACGTCACCCATTGCTGCTGCAAGAATCAGATCCTCATACCAGCGGCCACCGTTGCGAAGAGTATACTGTACGAAGTGCAACGAATATCCAGAGGGGTTCCGAGGCGAGCATGAACTTCGGAGGCACAACGATGCGAAACACGCTGCCTTGGTTAAGAGATGGGTATGCACGGAACCGCATGAGCCAGGCTCCCCGTTACCCGTCGTTCCATTGGCAAAGTGCAAGGCATGCGTAACACAAAAACGATATGGAGCCTACTATAATGCCGCTGCACATCTGAGGAGAGCGCATTTCAATCCTCACCGTGGGGGCAAAGCAAGCGGAGACTGGCCGCCCATGGCGATTCTCAAGGACTGGATGCGTGAGGTTCGGCAGTCCATCGATATTCAGGATCAGGATGACGCCTCAAGTGGTGAAGATGAGCCGCAAGACTTCAAGTCGATGCATGACTTTATGTCACCGACTGAACAACACGCTCCAGTGTTGGAGGCACCGCGTCTTGCCCCAGCTCCTCCACCACCACCTCCACCACATCCACACCATGGTCCGCCGTTATTAATGCCTTCTCTTGACAGGCTTGGCGCTACTGGGCCGCCGCAACTCATAATGCAAGGCGGCCAGGGAGTTTTCCTTGCTCCCAACCCGGGCTTGAAAGCCGATGAGTCGTCACACCCGCCCAGCGCGACCTCATCTGCTCGAAACCGTTGTCCTATTCCTGAATGCGGCCGAGTGTTTAAGGATCTCACGGCACATATGCTCACACACATGGAAGAAAGGCCCGAAAAGTGCCCCATAGAGTCCTGCGAATACCACATCAAGGGGTTTGCCAGAAAGTATGACAAAAACAGACATGCGCTGACGCATTACAAGGGCACAATGGTATGCCCCTTTTGTCCTGGAGCTGGGACGGCATATGAGAAGGCTTTCAACCGGGCCGATGTGTTCAAACGCCACTTGACCGCTGTGCACAACGTTGAACAGACCCCACCAAATAGCAGGAAGTTAATACTGACCACCGGGGGGCGGTCTGGTGGTGTCGGCGCCAGATGTAGCATCTGTCAAAGTCAATTTGCTACTGCGCAGGAATTCTACGAGCATTTGGACGATTGCGTTTTGAATGTCATCGTCCCGTCGACTCCAAAGACGGCGGGCAGCAGCAGCGCAACCACCAGGAAGGACTCTGTAGCCACGAGGACGCCCACCACTGCAAGCACCGACAAGGGAAAAGAGCTCGATATTGAGCTTGATATGCACCGGCGCCGAGAGTCCGCGCACGCGCTGCCGCCGCCCCCTCATATCCAACCCCTACCAAGAGATATTCCAGAGCCAGAGCCTATGAAACAGCAAGGCCTCAGCGCCAGGGACGCACAAAATCTCAAGCTAGTTGCTGACTCCGTGTTGGAGAACGAAGCAATGCTTGCCAGTATTGGCAGGGGCGCGCCTGAGCAAGAGGTTGCTGGATCAGAAACTCAAGCACCTCTTTCACAGCCACCATCGGAGATATATCTGCCCCCTCCTCCGTCATATCTACCTAAACCGGCATCCGAAACCGAGCCATCATCGGAGAGTCAGATTGTCCCTTCGAAGGCCCCAGAAGAAAGGATTGACATGGAAATGGGTGAGGCTGGTGAGAACCACCTATCCAAGGAGCCGCAGTCGACTGGGACACCTTCCGCTGCTACGAGCTATGCGGAAGCGATGAGGTTGCGTCGCAGCCCGGAGGTGACACTAGGCTCACCAGCGCCAACGGATAAGATGGATACGGACTAGGTGGGAAGAACAAGAAGAATCTGAGAAGATTCACGATGTCGATGTATGGATTTTGAAATGCGGTTGACGATTTAAGTGATTAATGATTTAATGGATTCCCTTTTTATGTCATATTGCTCCCCTCCTCTGATTTCTCACTACTTATATACGATGGCCGAGATACCTGGCTCATGTCACTTCCTCGGTTTGTATGGGGTTTTGCTGCTGGTTTAAAACCGAATCGCGGTGGTATGCATGCGATTACTGGGCACACGCGTATATTCTTGAGCTTAGGGACATTGTCATGTTGTTGGTTGTGGACTGAGAGCCTAGAACCATACACGACGAGTGGGTTGAGAGAGTTCTAGGAGGTACTTGGTGGGCTTCGCATGCGGAAATCAGTAAAGCAAGCAGCCTTGGGTGTGCGGTATTATCTACCTATGAACCGACACACATCAAGCATTCGAAATAAGAACGTCGCATGTGTAGACAGTATCAAACACGCCACTGCTGTTGTCCCCATGGGTTGCTACTTCCTTTGCATTCCTGACATCCCCCTCATAGCATCCTCATCTGGTTCTCTTCCATTGTTCGCACTGGTGCCTCAACATCAATGCCAAATTCTTTCGACCCTTCGCCTCCAACACTCGGCCACATATTGGCTTCTATATCCGCCCTAATTCTAGCTCTGATATCCACTGGAGTACAATGCCGTCTTCATCGCTGATATCTGTCCTTCCATTTCTCGAATCGTTGCGCTGGTGTCTACTCCGGGAATGCGTAGCATGCTCATCATCCCTCCCAACCCTCCTAATCCGGATGTAGAAGATCCAGACCCAAACTAGGTACCTTGCATACTCCTCAAACCAGCGGCCATACTCTCCCCCAATGCTCGTTTCGTATCTTCTTCCACTTGTCTTATCGTCTCCTCCTCCACTTTCCTCACCGAACACCTCCCCTTTTCTCCTCTCTTCTTCCTCCTACGCCCTCATCCTCTCCGCTTCCTCCTCAACGGCCAGCCGTTGGGTTTCCAGGTAAACCTCCATCTGCGTTTTGAGAGGCTGCCGCGATTCGGAGAGTTGGTAATCCAGCAAACTCGAATACCTCTTCACGGTAAGCCTGGGAAATAGAAGCGAATTGAAGAGGGCATCTGCGATTGAGATTTTAAGGTGCGGTTTCGGTACCGGTACCGGGATCACTTATACATGGAGGATCGAGAATGCACCGCCGCTCCCGGCAAAGATGCCGTTAATCTCGGCTTCGTCAAGCCACCAATCGCTTGTGTCGACATCCGAAGATGCAGTCGACCTCAACTCTCTTTCTGTTACTTCGGATATCGGATGCCGATATCGTATGTTTCACTTTCCCTATTCAGGGAGAGATGAGGAGGGAATGAGCCGGAAGAGATCAATAGACGCCCGCTAAGCATTCGGTGTCCGGGTCAAAGACACGTGGTTTTTGTTATATGTATGTATGTACAATCAAGTTGGAGCACAAGACGAAGTAGGAAATCAGTGCGAAATGGGTTTCTTCCCCGTTTCTTGTTGGTTTCTTTCGAGTTGAAAGTCGGGGTTAAAAGTGAAGGTTGGATAACATCAGACACCCTGCTGCTATTGGACACTCACTTGGGTTTTCTCGATCATACATACACAGAGGAACGAGAAAGCCAAGTCAGCGTTCGGTCTCATTTGATTCTGAGTTGAACTGTACACAGTATGTAACCGCAGGATGTCTCCAAGATGAATCAGCTTCTCTTTGACGGAATGATGTTGATGGGCAAGGGAAGTCGGCAAGAAAGGAGATCCGTAGTGTAAAAGAACTGATATGGACAGCGGGAACTGCAGTACTGCCCTTCAACCAGACCGATGACAGAAACTGATTGATGTTGAGAAATCGCGAAATGATTTGCAAAGTAGGTAAAGATGTACTTTCGTAGCTGGATATCTTATACACGGTAGGAGATACCCTGATATTAAGGATGAGAAACGAGCGTAGGATCTAATGATGTTTGTGTCTCCTGTGTAGGTAGATAGATGCCTTCATATGATAGGAAACGATTGGCCTCTCTTGGTGGGTAGAAGTTGATCAAACAAGAGACTATGGCTGGTTGGACAAGCCAAGTTGCGAAGCATCGAGTCGGAGCGACCCTCGGAACCTTGATGCTTCGTCCCTGAGAACAACGTGGGAAGTGGAAACGGCGTAGAGACGTAGTCGATATTCTGAATGTCACGGGATCTGGGACGCAGCTCGGCCACTGACCGACCGTACGCATTTCGAGCACATATCAAAGGAGGAGGGATCGTCACCGTTCGGCAGCGCCGACCGGAAGCTACTGTATGCCGACGACAAACGGATCGGGGACTTCGCACCGGGGAAGCCGAAGTTTGGCTGTCCGACCGTTCACGAGCAAGTGCGCACTGGCTGACTGTAAATGTGATCTTGCCAACGAACCACTGCTCGATGCCGAGTGGTCAGGCTTGGTCACGATGAGGGCAGGAGCACAAGTCCAGCTTCGTCAAGCTTCGACAGAAACGAGCGGCGCTCTTTGCGCGATATCTCAACAATATCACATGCTTTTAGGAAACACAAAAAAGATCAAGTGGACGGTTGGGCATGTAACCGGGATTTCATGGGAAAACATCACAGCATTTGCTCCGGATTCCCTCAAACTGTTCGGTATTACTCTAGCAACTAGCAATTATGAGCACTCGCTGGACACAGGGAATAAAAGTCCTTGGAGGCGGCGCCGGTTGCGTTAAATTGATGTATGAAGAAGAAAAGAGGAAAAAAGAGGAGAGAAAGCGAGGCGAAAATTTCAAGATATGGGCGCGGATACCCCACAGTGAATAGGTGATAA
>HF970787.1:150179-161266 GCA_000604205.2 Neurospora africana FGSC 1740
CCCTTGCGCTGCACCTACCATTTGTCAGGGGTATATAGGTTAGGTCTGTGGCTCTGTTCCATTGGAGTGGGCCTGCTCATACGAACTCATCTCCTGCCTTTTACCGGATGTGACCGTGAGTTGGCCCAAAATACTCCAATACCCTAATCTTTGGAACCAAACCATCTGGACATCCAGAATTCGAATCATTTTTTTGTCATTCTTTTTGCACCTTTTTTCACTTCTGTTTCTTGGCTAGGAACACCCTGCTGTAACTTGGAAGACGTCTGGACTTTTTTTTGCGATGTTTTCTCACTTTTTATTCTGCATGTTGAGGATATTGCGACAGTTTGTTTCGCAAGTTGGCGACATCATGTTTGGCTGCTGCGTCCAGTGTCGCTATCGCGCGATATCGCTGTCGCGGCGCACGGACTGCCCTGTGCGTTGCCCGCAGTGATGGGCACGGGTCCACTGACATCCTATTCTCGCTTTTGCTCAAACTGCAAATTTCAGGCGCGCAATTGAGTGCGAACCACGATTCCAAGTTCTCGCGAGTTCGAAGCAGATGCGCGGCAGGCACATTGCAAATCACCTATCTGAAGCAGACGACTTTTAACTTCCTTGTGAATCTTCTTTGATGATGCTTTCCCCGAGGTCCTGGGGTGATTACCAAGGGATGCTATCGGCAACAGGTATTTTTGAATGGTGCTTCCCGTCCTGGCAACGGCACGGCGCGGACGACAAACATCGAGTCGGGCTGGACGGGTCGTAGTCGGGGCCGGTTGGGACTTGGTAGTGTAGAAGGGTGAAGCCAACAGCATTTGTCGAGGTCGGCCAACACCAACAAACGAGACAGCATCCCGCTTAGAGGTGCTGTTCGAAGCGAAAACGATGGTCAAAATCTGGTGGCCCATGTTACTATCTGTATTTCTTGTCGTCTTCAGCCGTATCAACGTCTCGCCGTCTCGGATGGTGGACTCCAGCAGAGTTGTCCCTAGCAACAACCACCCTACTCAGAGCCATAAGCGCCAAAACATTACCCCAGTTCTCCACTCAGGGGCAGTTAGTTGCTGATGAGAGTTGAAACGAAGCACAGGTTACAGGTTCCGCAAATACCTTAGCTCTAGGACAGTACCAGGTATGCATAGGATAGCTACCTTACGACGGTGAGACTCAGTCTGGAACCCATATATCACATTTTCTGTTGCTGGTTTAATTAGGCAGTTGTGATTGTAACTCCTGCCTGTGATGGAAGGGATGGATGCCCGATCACATCCGCTCCGATGGTGCCGGTGCCCGAACCCGCACCCGACATTCGGAAGTGGGGACCCACTTTTTGTCCGTTGTAAGTTGGCCGGCGTGGTCGGATCGGGCGGGCAAGGTCGAGCAGTCGGGCACCTAGTGTGATGCGGGTGAACACTGATGTTGAAACTGTGGGCATTACTATGTACAACACAGGAGGCAGGTTGAAAACGCTTTGGAAGGGTTATCGGACTGGTAGCAGAGAAGTAGAGTTTGACCACGGGTGACAAGTCCTCTTGGTCTGGGAACTAACAACTCACGCGGGAGAAAGATCCCCTTGTTTCTAAAATAAATTTCTTGCCTTTGTCAGCCAAAACTGGATTTTGACAGTTTGACCCTTGTTCTCACCTATCGCCTCAGGCAAGAAGTATCAGGCCAAGAAAAAACGTGAATGTTTGCAGTGTTGCTTGATCACTAAAGCGCTCCCCCCTTCATTCCACTTGTGAACAACGATTCCGCCCTACACTCTTCACTGCAAGGGTGAGGTGCGGTTAAGAGTGTTAAAGTAGAGATTGGGGGCAAAGCAGGGTGTCGTTTCCTTTTTGCTGACCATGGGACACTTGGCACGAGCAATGTTGGAAACATGGCAACCCGACAGTTGCTCAGACGGAGAGGCATTTGGTGGTCACAGAGGGGCTGGGAACTGCTTTTCGATGTCGTGCCAGATGCAGAAGTAATTGAAAGTGTCCCAAGAAACCTCATGTGGCCAACCACGCAACAAGGGGAAACAAAAAAAAATCGAAAAGCCCAGATGCAAAGAGGGGATGTTTGAACTTGAGAGGTGGTCAGTTGGCCTTGTCTTACATCTGATTGGTCATAACCTGCAGGGCCTACCCAATTTGGGTTTCCTAATGGCCTCGATTCGCTTCTCATTGCATGGCTTCAGGTCCCAGCCTTTCCGTTCAACATCGACAAAGCTCTACATACTTACACCACCGGCTTTTTGCTAGAGAAACATTAATCGTAAAAGGGCCGTGGGGTCATGCGGCCAATTTGGATTTTTCAAGATTGAAATGTGGCGAGCGCAAATATCGTTACCTACTGATCAAGCTCACAACCTCCGAGATAGATATCTTGTCTGGACATTGCCAACGATAACGATAGATATTTTATCTCACCTCTCATGCTGGCGATCCGGCGAGCTAGTGAAGACGATCAGCCCCAGGATTGCGGTGCTGTTAAACAAATCAGCTTTCGGGGACTAGAGAAGCTATTCACGGTGAGCCAATGGATAAATGCTTAAGCGAGGGTAGGTAGGCACGGCGGGGCTGTTAGGCCTGGAGGTCTGTGTTTGTTCAGCTCATGAGGTGGTGAAATCTAGAGGGTCTGATGATGAGTAACGGGCACTTTTTCCGAAGGCCGCATAGTGCTTCGGCTGAACAACGCAGCGCGTTCTCGGAGCCGGAGATCTTTTAAGTAGTCACGCTGCCAGAATTTCCGGTACAGGAAACTCCCTGGCAACGATCTTCACCCAACACACGACGGACTTTTGTTTGTGAGTCGAGTTAGCGCCCCACTAAATTTCCCCATGAAACTCCTACGACGCAGGTTTCGTTATCATGGTGCTGCCCGATTTTAGGCCACATGGTTCATGACAGGGCACGGTTACTCGCTTCCTTCCTCGCTACAAGTTTCAAGTCTTGATTTGCCCAGAGTAGTGTATATGCTGTTCTTTTCTGCTGTGAGACGGATCATAAGCTCCAGGTCCAGTGATAGGGGGTGTGTGAGACTGCGAGCGAGCAGCAACAGGCCGGGCAGGCCGGGTGCTTTTCTTTGCGTCTTCTGATGCGCCTCTCGCTTGTTCTTTTCATAACCATATTAGTGGTGCCACCACCAACAAGAAACGCTTGGGAGCCGCGCTTAACGATTGCAGGCTTGTGTGTTTTTCAGATTTGGTGATGGTTGAGCAGAGGCGACAAATACCGATAGCCGGGTCACCGGGCAAGCGAGGTGGGTCAGCGCCGAGATTAAAAGTGTTGGGGAAGCTGCAAAGGAAGGTACGGTAATCGGTGATCGGAACTTGCCCCATGATACGAGTGTTTCAGGGACTCGAATCCGGATGTAAAGACACAAGGCGAAGCTGCCGAAGTTGCTTGCAGTCGGAACAGAGGACAACAAGACGGGAGGCGAGGAGTACCTAGGTATTTATATCGGGGGGCGGTTTCTGGCCGAATCCGAAGCGCTAGAGGAGAGGTATCTTGGCGGGGCTCCTGCGATGCGCTGCCTCGCTGCTGAGGACACTCAACACCGATCAACACCACTGCCTGTTTCTCATTCCACCACCTGTTACAGAAATGGCAGGAATAGCTCATATTCACCTCTACACCTGCTGGTGCGCGCGCAGTGCGTTCTCATTGTGGTGAATGACAACTTAAAGGACAAAGGAAGATGGCCGATGGCTTGCGCTCGGTCGCCGGAAACACTGAGTGTCTTGCCTGTCGCATCTCCCAGTCAGCAGCGCAGTGAGACGAGTTACCAGCGCGATGGCTTAACTTGGGGCATCAATTGTAGGTGGTACCACGACATGCAGTGAAGTGAACCGCAAGTGGTCCTCACCCGAAAGCAAGTTAATAGCAAACCGAATAGGCACCAACCTGCAAGAATCTCTGAACACAGCAAGGCAACGGTGGAATGATTGAAATGTCGAAAATGAGTGACCTGGTTGGGCATTGATACGACTCCTACAACTGTCCAAGGTGTCCACTGCTTGAACCGACCCCGCCGCCAAGTTCCAACAGCACATCCCCGTTGCCCGAGAGGTTGACCACAAAGACCCATGTACTCAATTGTGGTTGGAAATACTGAATACTGCCTTTCAAATGCGTCCCTCTCGTCAATACCGCGAGAGATAAGGGCTGTGGAGTAAGTGGCGGTTGGGCTTGCTTGGTTACCTAACTGGACTGTATCACCAACCCTGGCATCAACCCACCGTCCCCAGTCATCAAGGCTCGGAACTTAAAAAGGCCCTTGCTTCCAGAGTTCCAGCTGCCTCTGCCATGCTCAGTGAGTGGACGCGTATTCGTGGAGGCAAGTTGGAGATAGGTAGCCAGTAGCCTACCTACATCCATGTAACTGCTGCCACTCCCGTCCGCTTCCGCTTCATGCTGCCAGTGTTCCAAAAACGAATTGATGACATGATTTTACGGGAATTTGTTGCTCTTGTGACGCTGTGACAAGGCGTCCCATTGCTCTGCCCACCTCCGCCCCGGTACCGCCTCTCCCTCCATGGCTGATACAAAACCAACAGCATTCACTCGCGGCCTTGTGCTTGTTCTCTTTTCGATCTCTCTCCGTTTCCCTTTCCTATCCGCGGCTTGATGCCCGCCGTCCTACCCCTACACCTGCTCGTCTGCTCCGGCCTACTCGAACCCGACAACAATCAAACAGCCTCAGCTCTAAGGGTACCCAAGTCTACCTCTACCCGCCGAAGCCGCTTCCCCTCAAACGCACGGCGGTTTCTCCTTATTTTGCTACGGCCGCCTACCTTGGACAAAAGGGTTCATCAAAACGGCGGTAAACAAACATCCCTTTCATCGTAGGGCCCAGGACAACTGGACGTGGTAAGAGACGGGTTTAGAAAGGGAACCATCTCAGTCGAGCCGGCAAAGCAGTCGTAAGAGGGCTGGCCTGCAATTTCGCATATTTGCGGACTCAGCGGAAGTCTCTTCATCTCGATACACTGCGACAATTGTGAGCTTTTCCAACCACGTCGAGGATTCAAGTGTTGGCCATTCACTCGTGAGCTACCTGGCTGCGATGGGCAAAGTTGAGCTTATACAGCAGACCGATCAATAAATATCCCGTGCATGCCCATGCTTCAGAAGCCAACATTTAGTCCTGGGCGAACCTCTGCTGATTGTTGCAAGACTTTTGCTACCCCGTTGCGATACGACGATTTCACCCTCACATGGGACTTGGGCGAATACACTTTGGCTACAATTCGATCTAGAGGTGCCTCGTTTTCACTCCACTATTCTAGTCAACAGTCTTTCGACTGTCTGCCTATGCCACTTGGGACCGTGAAGGGCAAACAACACACGAAACAAAGACCTCGATACCTTTTATCTGATACCTTACCCCGCCGAACACTTCTGGCCGTTTTGAAGCAGATACCTGAAGACCCTCAGAGGGGCCTTTGAGAAGAGCAAGGTCTATGTTTGACGCTGTCTGCAGCAGTCCGTTGTGAATCCGTCGGGCTCGATCTAGCCCTTTCCATAACTCATTTGCTGTAAGCATTCTCTCCCGAGCTGCTCTCTGAGTCAGCGTGTGACTATGGACGAAATGGATTACACGATGCAGGCCTCTATCCATCCTGTCCCGCTTCCCGGCTGGTGGGTAAATGGTCCGCAGGTTCGTGGGCAAAGTCGTTGCCCATACAGAAGTGGATTGATGGAAGGCGCAGCAAGTGGAACACAAACGGGAGGTGGGAGTCTTGTTGGGACAGCAGAAGGGGCTGGAGGAGCTGGAGGATCACAGCCGAACCACGGGCAGTCAACAACAGGAGCATCCATCCACCATCAACAGTCGACCCTTCCTCACCCGCCGCCACTACTACCGCCCGCGTCAACATTACACCACTCATTCTTCCTTCACTCGGGTTATTCCGACAACTCTCTTCCGCTTCCACATCATCAAAACTATAGTTATTTTCTCCCTCCCATTCAGGTCCAGCAGATTCCAGCATCACATGGGCCTACGCCGCCACCATTTCCCAGCCATCCCTCAGATCCTTCTCCGTCTACGTCCCACTCGGCGAATCGAGGGTACGATCCTGTTCACGCTGCCAGCAATAGCAACAACATCATGAACAACCAAGGCAGAACTAGTCAAGAGTCTGCCAATAGTGGAAACGCCGGCAACAACATGAACAACCAGGGCGGAAATCGGCCAGAAGGCCATCCATCCACTGGCCATGCTCATCAATCTCATCAATACGGAGGCAACGGTAACAACAACAACACTGCCAATACTGGCAACGCCACCGCTCCGACCACGGGCGTCAGTGCCGGAAACACGGTCACCTCCGGTACCGGTACTAACACGTGGTTCCCAGCACAGTCCACGACGGCAGCTTGGCCTCTCCCTTCTCTAGCTTTCCAAGGACAGCCTTCGGTTCCCTACGTTCTTACACAGGATTCTATGCCAGAGCTGTACGGCATGAATGGCGGTTCTTCAGGAAATACGGGTAGAGGGCCGGGGCCGCGACCAGCAGCGAACCCCGTCTTGAACTCCAGTGCAGATGCAGACACACTCGTGGGCAATACAGAAGCTCAAGGTGGCTCGGGTGGCTCATCTGCTGCAACTGCTGCAACCGCTACCCCGCGGGTTGGTGGCTCAGACTCGGGACCGATACAGGCTGGCTGGACGCCTCAACAGGGACACAGCCGTTCTGCATTCCCGCCAGGACCACCACCGCCCATAGAAGCAGGCTACACCGACATGTTTTCAAGGTCGCATAATCACCCCGCCCTCAGCAACAGCAATTCCCTCGGCCAGGTACTGCCAGACCCAGGCCATTGGGGTTCTCGTCACACAGGCCACGCAACCGGTGTCAACAACTCCAACCAGCAGCATCACATGAATGGGCCCCCGTCTGCTCATCGTCGCCAGCCTTCGCATCAATCTAGTCAACCTGCACCCCCAGCTACTATGGCCTCGTCGACAGGTAGTCACATCAGGCTTCCCGTCCCCGAACCTCGCTCGAGGCTCGCTCCATATCGTTCGTCAGGCATGTCGATTCCAACCGAAAGTGGCAATGACCTGTCCCATGCCCTCCAGCTTCCTCAGGGTTCCCCGAACCCCCAGGGCCCCCAGGACCCCCAGGCTTCGTCATCGACCGTTCACCGACCATCTCGCCAACGAGCAGGCTCCGGGTTGACGAATGCAGCTGCACCACTTCCTGATAATCAGTCCCGCACCAGCTCCGCCATCACCTCTGCATCTGCTCCCACTTCGGGACCCCCCCTTGGACAGCCGACTTCAATGTTCCGTCGTTCTGCCTACCCCGAGATGCGAACAGAGACGCGAGATTTCTTGGAGCGAGCTCTTCATCGCTCAGACAGCTTTAGTGATGACGATATGGATTTTCTAGACGAGATACCGGGGCGCCGATTAGTCGATGAAGAAAGAGCAGTCCAATTGCTCAGGGCACGGCAGGTGGCGCGCGGACAAAGTACAAAGAAGGTGGCGTCTAAAAAGGCGATAGAAAGTCTTGAACCTGTGGATGTTGCAGACTTGCCTGAAACAGATCGGAGTAAGTTGCCCTATTATCTTCGTGCCGCAGAGATCACCGAGTCTAACTTATCAGCCTGCGATATTTGCTACAACGACTACGGTACCGTGAGCCCGGAGGGCATTATAGAGCAACCATTACGAATTCCCATGTGCAAACATATATTCGGTGAACATTGCATCAAGAAGTGGTTTCAGGATTCGAATAGCTGCCCTTACTGTCGATCTGAGCTGCCCACACAGCAAGTATACACTCAGGCTAATGCCCAGTATATCAGAGAGTTTTTGGATAGTGGGCACTTCAGGCGCCATGGGATTAGAGCGTAAGTTTTACCCTCCAGTCTTTCAACTTCTTGTTCTGACTGTTTGCAGGCAGCAGGAGTTGCTTCGTCAAATGACCCAATTCAACGAGAGGTATGGTGGCTCCAGAACATGGCAAGCAGGAGGTCGGCGATCGCCTCCTTCGGAAAATACAGGCAACATGAGACGGGGGCCCAGACACGGTTCCTTGCACCAGCGACAATCATCATCGGGACCTTCTGCACAAAGCAGTCAACGTCCACCGCGTGAACGGGTCAGTCTCATTCCCCCCTCGTTGGCATATTCTGTATCTGTTCTCCTGTAAAAATGTTGGGAGTTGGACTACTGACAACCTTCTTCGCGACTCAGCCTGCCTCTGATGGCGACAATCCCTACAGAAGTGCCGACACGAGCCAGATGTCCTCTACTCCCCAACAAGCACCGGCGGCATCATACACATCCGAACCAGCACCTCCATGGATGCATCATGGGGAAGCATCTTTTGCCTTTGAACCTTTAAATCGCCACCCTGCTTTCCCTGATCAGGTTCCCGGCACGAGGGGTCTCGGCCAAGGGCAGCCACCCGTTCCTGCACAGCGTGATCAGCCTCTTGCGTCCACGTATCCCGGCGAAAACCCTTTCCCTGGTTCTTCTACTTTTCCCCCTCCTGGTTCTGGTAGACAATGGCCTGAATAGGGGCACGGGCACCATACTTCCTCGAACCAGTTGGCCAACACTGGGGCTAGACGTACTGCTCAGCCTTCCCCGCGAGAGCAGCGCTCTGCTGCTAGACAACTTACTCAGACTTTACGAGAGGGGGACGGTAGTCATCCTGCTCCGTCGATAAACCAGTTCCTCGCTCTTGCATATTTTGCTGGAATTTGGCCACAAGGGCAGCGCACCGTTTCTGGACATCCTGAAGGACGTTTCCCCCAAAGGTCGCGGCACTCGGTCTCTGGAGGTAATACTCAGCCTTTCGCACAAGAGCAGCCCTCCGAAGCTCATGATCATTGGGCCACATCTGTACCTGGCGGCAACAACAACACCCTTCTTGACAGCAATGCTGCCCGCTTTGTTGACTTCAATTCTTCTTCGCAACTGCCTCCTCCTCAGCGACCGCCTTCTTCTTCTCAGCGATCGCTTCCGTTTGATCTTTTTGGTTCTCGAGGTTCAGTGCTTGAGAGAAGGCGCAAGCGTAGCCAGTCAGAGCCGTAGAAGCAGGTTAGTTTTCAGCGGATGGAGGCTACTTTTCTAACCTCGGGCTTCTCCACTTTCATTTTCACGGCATGTCCGTTTAGACTTCTTTTTTTTCCCCTTCGCGTTACGCATTGATCATTTCTTTTCCTTCTGTGGTCATCAAAAAGCGTTTGGAATTCAGGACACAGGAGCAAGCGCGGTTGGGTTTCGGTTTTCATTATCTGCATAAGGCGTTCTGGTTTGCGGTTCTCGTTTTCATTGATTGCCTTGTTCGAAGGAAGTACGCCAACAGAGGGATGGTACACAGCTCATGATCCCTTATCGAGTGGTGACGCACAGCACTCGATTAGCAGCACAGGATGCGGACAGATGCTGCCTATCTCTTTGAGGAGAGGCGACGATGCAGACTCGGAAATCACTGGCAGGGTAGACGACGTGACGTAGCGCAGGCGGCAGGAAGGCCGGTTTATTTGGCTTTCTCGGTGCGAAGGCAGAGCACGATGAACATCAGCAGGAGGAGGAGCAGGTACATGGAATGAGAGCATGCGAGTCAGATCCGTATTGGGGGTCTTTGGAGGCAAATTGTTCTGGAGGAAGGGATTCATGCTCAATGGAAAAAGGACAGGTGATATTTGAGGAAACCAGGAACAGCGCAGTGAACTCAGTCATAGACCAGACATACATTGACGACTTATCATTAACGCACGTTTTCTTAACTGTCGGGAACAATCAAGCCGTCACTTTTGAAAGTTGGTTCGTTCGATATACGACAGTCTCGCAAGTCCTAAGTGTGTATGTTTTTGTAAGCGGGTAGTAACATCAAGAAATAACTCCACGATAAATGTCTCTCCGGAGACAGTGTTCGCTCGGTCTAATCAAATCTGTTAATCCTGCCCCGGTTTTGCCGTAGACTCCTAAAGGTAAAGGCGAGGTATCATCTAGAGAAAATGGATACAATCTTCCTCCCCACATCCTCGCGACACTACAGTCCAATACTGGTTTGATCGTTAGACCTCGGATAACCTTCCCTAGGTGTTTTTATGTCCAACTGATTCGTTTAGTTTCATAATCAAAGTATAATCTTACCTTGAATATGTGTTTCCGAAAGTCAATATATCATACCTATCGAATCTTATTTGTGCTTAGCCATTCGATTTATCATTGTAAGATTTGGGACAATCTGGGATAGATATCATCCAGTATACCAGGAGTACCTAGCTAACAAATAAGCTAGCATTGGACTGTACATCTCATAATGATGGTAAGCGACTGCACTTGGTCCCGATCTCGAGGCTAACAACAGATTCACCCACGGCGTTCTTTCATTGTTTTTTTTCTACGCCAGCCCGTGGATTGATTTTCGTGTTGTTGTCACGGCCGCAAAGCTTATTGCGACGCCGGGGCATGTCGAGTCGCAACGGTGGAGAAGTCGCAGAGCGAAGCCAAGGACACTCGGGATTCATGGGGGTATGTATATCAGAGGGCAGGCATACAATACATACATAACAATTATATATTTATCTCTTCTTTACTTGGAAGTACATTTTACCAATCCGTCTCCGGACGTTTGGAGATACCACACACGAATCTGGTGACTGCGGGCTAATGAAGAGAACTGCTCCGTTGCGTGTTCTGAGAAGTGCACAACAAGGATGATATCAATCTTTCTCTCCTCTCTCTCACTTGTTGTGCTAGCGATCGATCACGGGCCTCACTTTTCTCCGAAGCACACACCAACCAATTTACCTCAGTCCGTGGCTCAACACCAGAAAGCAGAGCAGATTATCCATCCACTCACCCCAAATGCCCTTTGCATCGCATCTTTCACCAAATAATAATAATAATAATCCAATGACCGAAACAGAAAGAAGGAATGAAGGAAGGGACAGACAGCAAGCACTACAAAAAAGCCTTCACCAACCTGAAAATTGAAGGGGCAAAAAGTGCAAAAAAAAAAAAAAAAGAGTACCGATGTGGCCACAAAGGGGATCGAACCCAGAGCCTGCTTCCCCGGCAGAGGGAGTATGCCTTCGGGACATATAATGACATTGGCAGTTTCGGGGCTCCACTCCCTTAAC
>HF970788.1:37833-48474 GCA_000604205.2 Neurospora africana FGSC 1740
GCTTTGGAGTGGGCGCATGACACGAAATTCCGAATCGTACTGGTCAAGGACGAGGGCGGTCTCAATGGAGGTCATATTGTCAAGCATTTCAAAGTAACTCGCGATGGGGACGAACTTGTGAAGGTTGAGTTCGACCGTGAACCTTATTGTACCTGTTTGGGACTTGACTACGCTATCCCTACCTGCGTCCACATCATCTGTTAGTATAACACGCTGCCTCCTTCCCAACGCATGGTTGAGCTACCCTTCACAGCATTACTGACACGGCTCTACAGATGTCCTCCGCTATGTCCTCAACTGCCCTGAACCTCTCCGTTGGCAACGGTCCTTTCTCTCTCCCGAGCTTGAAGACATCTACCGCCATAGCTACGCCGTTACCACCCTGCTCCTTACCGATTGGAAAGGTCAGGATCCTCTTTGTGCTCTGTGCTTCAAGACCGTTATTCCCACAGAAGGACATCGGACTTGTTGCGTCACGTGCGGAAGAGCGATGCACACCGATTGCGTAGGTGTTGCAAGGAAAGTGAGAGGCCTGGCCAAGGAAGAGCAATGCTGGAGATGCGAGGACGAGATTGAATGGGGCATTTGCACCTCCTTCCCTATGCCAGGTAGTTGCCGCCTTCCACTCAACAGTCCCAAGGTGTCTCTAAACTACTGATACGTCTGGAAAGAGCACCCCACCCTTACTTTCCATTGTGGTAGTATTCAGTTCAGTTTAGACCTGGGCTGGCCACCCAATCCTCTCTTCTCCAACCAGGCCGCCCATCAAGCATTTTCCCACACATCATTGCTCTCCCAAAGTCTCACTACGCTGCATCCCTCCTCTCCATTCTTCTCTTCCTTGCATCCAATTTTCACTGCATCGACAAGTTGTATTGATACTCGCGTCTCCAACACTTACCAACTTCAAGACCGCTTCAAGGACACACGCAGCCACATCTCCGTCTCGCGTCAGCCACAACTCTCTCACCAAGCTCAACCAAGACTCCGAGTCAGGAACAACAACAAAGTTATCGACGTAACGAGCAGCATCAGCCCGAAGCCAGCTTTGACTCGACGTCCTGATCTTGTAGGTAGTGTACACTCTCATAGCACCGCAAACTCCAGTCTAACAAGGCGAACCTCCAGGAAATGGCGCCCATTACTCTCACTTGTGTAGAGGTTAGGAACCTTACTACAGCCTCAGACAGCCTACATACCTTATCTACGGCGGGCATTCCCTTCAGTTTTGGGTTGTCTTGGGTTCAGTCTTGTTGTGGGTGCTCTGTGGCCTGGAGGAGTATATCAGAACGGAATATCATGCAATCTGGCTACGGGTTGTATCAAGGAAGTGGCCGGACCCTACCACTGACCCGAAAGAACTCCGGAAGATACCTACTTGTGAGTTTTTGGGTTACGAGTCTGATATTCATCCTCACGTGTCTGTTTTGGATATTTTGGAGTTGTGCGAGTACTTGTACGGATTACCTATGTAAGGGCTTGAGCCCTTGATGATCATGGGAAGGAGATGTTGAGTGTCCCCGTGGTTGAGGCACCGGAATGCACGGGGAGCTGAAAATCCGTCATAGAGATAGGTATGCCAGAAAGTTCCTTACCTCTACACAATGAAGGGAATAGTGAAGGAAAAACCGCCTTGCTCGTAGATTCAACTTTCTCTCCAAGTGCACCCCGGCGATGGGTTGCTTGCTTTACCCAAGCTTGCTCCTTCCCAGGCACAATATTGTCAACATGCAGATGACTTCCGGTTCCGAATGCCGTCCTCCATCGTCACCCCCAACGCTTCCTTTGCTATGTCAGTGTTCTCAGGACTACGACACAACGCCCGCGTTGCCGCCTCTGCGGTTAGCATCGTCCTTGCCTTTGCCCTTCATGCAGAATCTTTGCTTTCATTTGTTCTTTTCTGGGTGCTTAAAACCAAAGTACGTCCCCGTTCCGCCTTTTTCTTCCTTCACTCAATTGGATGCACCCGTCGATATCTTCAAAAGCAGATCATATCAAACATCAAACACATATCAGCCATACTCCAAGCCAGAATGCAGTCTCAGAGCCCACCAAACACCCAAGGTTTTTCATTCCCGAATATGAGAGCCATTGATTATTGCCCCCACGATACACCATGGCAACAAATTACCGAGGTCGAATCTCTCCGGACCCAGTGTGTGAGGCGTGGACTTTTGGACGAGGGGGACGTGCCAACACTCCAGCAACGACTCGAGGAGTACCAACAAGCACACAAACATGAGAACGAAGTTCGAGCTGCGTCTTGGCGAGTTATTCCTGATGCAGCCTCGGTATCGGCCAACTCTAGCTGGAGCGATCACGACTTTCGGTTAATCCAGCTCAAGGACACCAGCGATTTGAGCTCGTGTTGGCTCGAGAAGCAATACACCCTCTACGTCAAAAATACGAGTACCTTCACCGTTGTAATTTCCAAGGACCTTGCGTGCAACTGCCACACAGTGAGTACTACTCCTCCCGCCTTTGAGTCACTACCTGGACCCGAAACCAATAGCTGACCAACGTCCCAGGTCTTCGAAGGCAATCAAGGAGCAATGTGCGAGCATATCTTCTACGTCCTTAGGAATATTCTCCGCTGCCCGGAGCCGCTCGTGTTCCAGAATGCATTTCTGTCGGTGGAACTGGAATACATCTTCGTCGGGAACCCCTACTTCTACTATTTCCCCAACAAACCCCCCGAGAGGGTGCCTCAAGACAGCCTTGACCCTGACCCAACGTGCGTCATCTGCTTCCAGAAGTTCAGCAGCGACACTCCACTACGGGAATGCGCGAAATGTGGTGACATGGCGCACAGCGAGTGTCTCGACATCTTCAATGACGTTCGAAAGCCTAGCCAGCCCGACGTGTGCGTGCTCTGTGAGGACGAGAAGGAATGGGCTTGTCCGGAGCGGGAGTCGGCCCCTCCACGCCAAAACTTGTTGGACGAGGAGGAGGGACTGAATCCGCTTCAGGAGATCAAGCTGGTGGCAATGCTTTATTACGAGGATAAATCGAGAAGACATACATGATGGGACAAAACACGAGAGAGCGAGACGGATAGGCATGTCGGACTACTCCGGACTGGAGCCATATATCAGAAAGAGGAACGCATGTATTGACGGATGGAAGACACTGACAGAGAGATTTGGACGGTAAGAAAGCGGGCTGCTGGCTTGAAGCGGATGGACTGGAAGACTATAAGGCTTTGGATAAGACGTACGGGATATGACGCTTGAGTGTTTCTTGGGCGGGAGGGACAGAAGGGGGTTTATTGTCTCGATGGTGAGGGTGAAAGAAGTATCTGCTGAGAGTACATTTAGACTCAACATAGCGTATGGCTCGAGGAAATAAGACTTGATGCTGTCACAAGACTGTGTATAACTGGATGGGTGGCCCATGCCGTGTCAGCAGCCGAGTGTCAACCGACGAGTCTCAGCCTTATGGAGATGTGACAGGCAGTGACTTTCCTTCGCCGTCCTGGCGTTGACCACTCACTTGGATCAACGAAGCTGGACTTTCGGGCTTTCAGAGCAAATGATCGATCATTGGGTGAAGCCCATAGAGGAAGTCCGAACGGTTACGATCCGGTGTTAATTTCAATCTGATACATGCAATACGGTAATGACCTGACGCGTGTCGACCCCCAGCGGACTTTGTTCCTGCAACTCTTCCTGCACCTCCGTTCGAGTTTCAACCCAACAACCTCATTCGCGCTGCTTTTTGTGTTGTTTCCACAAAACAAATCAATTGCAACCATCCAGTGTGCACTGAAAAAAGCTTCGTTTGTTCCTCCACACCACCATCGCTCGTCATTTGCCTGCTGACTCGATCATCGCGAACTCACCTGTCTCTTTCTTCCTAATCTAGTACCCCTCCTTTTTCTCCCCCAAGACAATCAACCCATCCACAAAGCAACATGGATACCACGACCGACAGTCCCCTCTCCTCCTACATCGCCGACGACGCGCCCTGGAGCGCCTACCCCATTGTAGTCCTCCGAGAACAATGCCTTCGACGGACTCTCTCCCCAATAGGCGATGCCAATGAGTTGCGCTTCCGGCTCGAGGACTATCACCAGCGCCACAAGCGCGAAGAGCGCGCCCATTTCCCTTGGCGCGTTGCCAAGGACATTGCCTATACTAGAGCAGAGACCGAGGCTTATGTGAAAAACTTTCGGGTGTTGGGAATATTCGACCGCAGTTGCCCGGGTAAGTCCGAGAGCCAGTTCACTCTTGTGGGCGGGACTGGTATATATATGACGGATTACGCCGATGTTACTATCGGGAGAAATCCGACTTGCAACTGCGTTTTCAAGGTATGTGTGGGCGATTCCATCTTGCTGACGCTTTACGGATCTTTGCGCGACCGATGTTAATGTTCGGACCACACGCAGAACACAAAGACAGATACCGGCTACAGCAACTGGACCTGCCCGCACATCATCTACATCTTGAAGTACATTCTCGGCTGCCCGAATCCCCTGCGCTTCCAAGCCGCGTTCCTCTTCGACGAGCTCGTCAAGATCTTCCGGTACAGCACCGTCTTTGACCTGATCGACCGCTACGGCCTTCATCTCCCTCGCGCTAGTCAGCCGCAGACGCCCAAGCCCCTCCTGAACTACCTTCCCTGCCATGACATTTACCCAGACCAGATCTGCACGATTTGCTTCCGTTTCATTTGGTTGGGGCAGACAACGAGGCCTTGTACTTTCTGCGGGCTGCCTGTTCACCGTTCGTGTCGCAGCATGGTAAGACGTGTTGGTCGGTATGATTGGAGTCCGGTGAAAAGGGAGGATAAAAGGTGTTCGCTTCATCATGAGGGATCGGCTTGGAGGACATACCTGGATCTTGTCACGCGCGGGGCCAGCGGCTGATCCTGTTGTGGCTGCATATCAGGGTAAAGCCATTGCAGAGGCGATGGAAGACGCCGAGGATGTTGAGAGGGGGGACGTTTGCAACACAGACTTTTGGCTCGAGGATGGCGAGCTTGAGTTGGAGGATGACTCTGAGTCCGAGGAGGGCGACGATGATCAACAGGCCGTGGATGGCGTCGACAAGCGCGGATATGACGCCGACAAAGCCTCCACCGCTACTGGTGGTATCGCTACCGCCAATGTCACCAGTGACGGACAGCGCGAGATGACTCTCTGCATCAGGCTTGGTCGAGTGACTTGCAAAGAGATCAAGTTTGTGATAGCTTAGGAGAAGATGTCCAGTGGCATCAGGATTCAGTGACTGGAAAATCGATGTCTAGTGGCATCGCGAATTCGGGATTAGTGGCCAAGCGGCTCTCTCCGAAACAAGATAATCTCTATGAAAAGGAAGAGTAATTCTTCAAGTATCTGACGGGGCTTCACGTTGCTTCAGGCAGCTTAGCCCACACTTTCTCGTGGTCTAGGCATTGTTCGTGTTCTTCTTCTTTTCTTTTTTATGTCCTCGCTTGCTTCTTCAACTCATTTCCTGGGATATGCTTGTCTCATCGTCGATCAATTCTAATGTGAGCTGTGGGAATTTTCTCAGTGGAAAGACGAGAATATGTGGGAAGGATCGAGTTTGCGATGCCAAAGCTGGCTGGCGAGATGGTCGTAAGAATAAATCGAACACGATACACCTTGGGTATACTCTTATTACGCATCAAAGCGTCTTTGTTAGACCTTTGAACCCAACTTCTAGACAGTTCCTGACTGGAAGAATGTCTAATGGACTCTGACCGATGTGTTTTCAAATGTTTGTGATGCCTATCACAGTTTTGTAACAGCCTTTCCTAGCCAAAGCGAACCGCATTGGACTGCCCATATTCGGTCTAATTCATTTACGACCACTTCGGATGGTTTCCGGAAGGAGTCGCTGGCGCGCAAGCCCAGACAGGCAGGAACGGAGATCAATCAAGGGCGCATGTCACTTGCCTTGCATGAAGCTTGACGCGCGATCGACTTCGTCTTAAATGTTGCAGCATCGTACATGAGCTTCTGTTGCGCGGCGCTTCAGACTTCGCCGGTGGGCTCGTGCTCAGCATCTCTTTCCATTCACTTCCATGTCCTCTGGCGGCCGTCTCCCCCTACCCGATTCTTGACCCGACGGGCGCTGGCCGGTCTTTCTTCCCGCTCCCCACGACAACCAACGAAGCTCGACTGTCGCTTTCTTTGCGCCTGACCACGATCGCCGCCTTTCTTGCTTGGTATCTCTTCTCTACTTGTAATTAAAGTCAGCTGAAGTCGCTATTCCTATCATCACACCATCCGATACGCCACCTCCCGAGTCCCAAGACACGCCCACGGTTCACCTCTCGCCTCTGGTTCAAGTCATGGAGATTCGTTCAAAAGAAGATCTGATCGAGTATCTACCCGACGATGCACCCTGGATACTTTACCGCGACCCTGTCGAAGCCCTCCGAGCCCAATGCGTGAAGCGGGGCCTTGATCCTACTGGCCACGTGGTGGAGGTTCTCAACCGCCTCGACAGATATTCCCAACTTCATTATCCCGCTGGCGAACGACGGATCCTTCCCTGGCGCTGCTACGATAATGCGCTCTATGTCGGTGCACTCAACCACGCTCAAAATCACAGATACCTGATCACCGAGGTTGAAGACAACAGCAACGATACCTCGATGGAGAAGAGATTTACTGTATGGGACCCTTCCTTGGAAAGGACGTTCTATACCATTATTGGCAGGATCTCCAGGTGTAGCTGTCCTTTCATGGTAAGTTTTACTTCTTGTTTCAGAGTTGAAATTCATTTTGCTGACTATTGCGATCTTCAGCGAGAGGGAGTAAGCCGCAAAATCTACACCTGTGACCACATTGTGTACGTTCTTCGCTACGTACTGGATTGCCCCGAGCCCCTCAGATGGCAAGAAACTCTGTTGTTCAAGGAAGTACAGGCAATCTTCCGCTACAGCACCGCCCTTCACTACTCCATGAACGTGAGAACGTGCTACCCCAACCGACAATGCGTTCTCTGCTTTCGCGACATTCAAGGGGCGGATCTTATCCTCTCACATTGCTGCGGGCTGTTTGTACACCGCGACTGTCAGTCAAACGCACAGAAAGCACAACCTAGAGGGTTGGCTCGGTGCATTCTGCACTCCAGCGGATTGTTTTGGATGGGAACTGAAGAAGCTAGTGTTGCTGCTTGGGAGGCCGCTCGACTACCAGCTCCGGGCTCCTCTGGTGATGAGGTCCTCAGCAGTCGTTCTCCGCAGTCCGACGAAGAAAGCTCGGATGAGCACATGACGCAGTCATCGAGCGATGACGATGAGTTGGAGATTACAGACGACAGCGACATTTTTCACAGAGACTCAGCGAACCGATCCATGGAGTTCTTCGCCGAGAGAAGTCAAATATCGCATCGCTCTCCTTCCATCGAGTCATCGACCTCGTCTTCTGCTGGCTCAGTGGCTGTCAAAAAAGAGCCCGAGTCCCCTTGCCCTTCTCCCCGGAGACAACTTCCCTCCAGAGCCGCAAAGGAGGCCACGAAGGCGCGTCCTGATGCATATACGGGATCGTCGCCTCGTAGACAAGCGCTGGCGCCTTCGCGTGGACTGATGCCTAAGGAGTGGACCAAGAAAGTGAGCACAACGCCGATTCCCTTGCCGGTCATTCCAGGGTTTGCGCAGCAGCAGCTGTTTGGCAGTCAACCGGCTCTACGTGCTAAGATTTCTGTGCCGATTCCTGTCGCGCCGGCGAGCGCACAAGGACGAGTGGGAAGTTCGCGAGCCAATGGTTATGGTAGCCCGTTGCGTACTGCCGTCGCTGCGGGCTCTCCTCCCGCTCCCACTTCTGCTACTGCTCACCCGATTGCTGGTCCTGCTGCTTCATCTCTCGCCTTTTCAGGTGCTGAAATCGCGCGTTTCTCGTCATTTTCCCCTTCCCCCGCTCCTCGCTCACCCCCTGTTCGTCTTGAGGCCAACAACCCCTTCGTCTCTTTCCCTATCCCTCCCGACGGCTCGACATTTGCTTCCATGTCAATCGCCGCCCTAGACACCACCGCCTCTTCCTCCCCTACCAAGAAGAAGAATGGGAAATTGAAGATGAGTCCAGAAAAGAAGAGTGCCGCCACAGCCAGCGTCCCCACCATAGTAGACCAGGTCAGCGACGTGTTATACGGCCTAGCAGCCGACTACGCAACCACTGCTTCCACTTCCACCACCGGCACCACCACTGCCCATAGGTGGTCCTCCGAAGTCGAAAAAGAAGAAAAATCTGCGAAAAGAGATAGGCGCATGGCGAGACTCCTTAAGCAAATGTCGCGCCTGGAGGAAGATGCGGAGAAGGTAAAGCAGACTAAGGAGTACGTGGAACATGAGCTGGAGAGGATGAAGAGGAAGAAGAGGAAGGTGGTTAGGAAGATGAATAAGTTGTGGGACAGGGACAGGGATAAAAGTGGAAGTGTGTAAGAAAGAAGTTGACGAGGTGAGGTCTGTTTGGGACTATGTTGAAACTTGGATTACTGTACTGTTTGAGAAGAGGCTGGGAGTTATGCGTTACGGTTGAGGACGTGGAGGAATTTTCTGAAGGGAGCCGCTGGGGAGTTGTCTTGTTTGAGTCATTGCGTCCGGGCTACGAGGAGAGGTGGATGGAGGGTTGAACCATGGCATTGAGTTGTGCTACGTAGTGTTAATATCACCGTCGTTATGGGCCTGATGGACTCATGTGAGGACGGGGGCACCTACGAAGTGGAAAAGGGATTGGCTACCAGAAGGGAGAGACAGAAGAAGGAGTTTTGCGTTACGAGTCATGTGTAGCTAAAGGTGTATGCACAAACTTAATGTAATGTTTATGAGTTCATGATTTTTGGTTTTGGTATCTGTGAATTGCCAAGTAACGATGTTGACATGGTTGTTTACGCCAGCATCTTCACGACGGAGTAAGTTTTATACCAAAATCACACCAAAAAAAAAAAAACAGAGAAGAGACAAAGGAAAGCAAACGACACAGACACAAGGTTCTTCACCACTATCTATCGAGATGAATACATACATATATACTGGCCCTGCAGCCACACGTGCACCTATCACTGAGGGGGTAGGATTTCCAGTTTCATCCACAACAATCGACGACCATATGCCATCAAGGCTTCTTTCGCCTATCCGTGATGTTGCTGGTGGGCGAGTGGTTAATGTTATCAGCCCTCTTTGTTCAGCATCTGCCACAGTCAACAATATCGAGTGGAAACGAGCTGAAACCGGCAAATGAAACCATAGCACCTGGGCCATGACGGCGACGGCAGCTGGGTTGAACTTTCACCCGTCAGCTTTTCTGCCTGCCGAGTGCCGGTAAAGACTACCTTATATGAGGTGGTCCGCTCCTTCCTCGTTAGACTCCTGATGTTTTTGGGCCCATTCAATCTTCACTTCTACCAGCATTGGCATACGGGCCCCTCTTCCCCTTCACGCATTTCCCTCAGCTTGTCCCGCTCTTTACATATTTCTCCCCTCCGCCGTCTCAAGCTTTCGTTAGCCACGCGTCCCTTCCCTTGGCACCCTTTCACTGGCCTTCATTCTCTTCACCGATACTCTCATCGAGCATTTACAGGCAGCCCTGGTTACCGTTTCTCCTCTTCCTCTATTACCTACTGCACAATTCAGTACTTGTCTGTTGTCGTCTTTTCACCTCCAACAGCTTGTCACCACCTCATGCACGTCCCACGACCATGACCATTACCAGAACCACGACTACACTACCCTACTACCACAAACTTACACCGATGTTCCTTCTGGATCTCTTGCAATATCAGCGTGAAACTCAAAGTCACGATCAATTTGGAGACACCGAACAACGTCAGGCCTACGGAAATTCCATTTGGTTCAATCAACAACTTCGAGTCAAGCACCAATAAATATACCAGTCTTCAGTGCTTCCAAGTGTGAGTAACTCCATCCTTGACTCTTGGAACGTCCCTCGTATCAATTGCTGCTTGTCTGCGGCTGTTTCGTGCTGGACTAAACGCTGACTTCTCTTAACAGGGTCTCTCTCATTCTATCACCAACGGACCCTCTCCTCGTGTATCCAGCGAACTCGATATCCATCGCGCAGCGTGCACAGGGACGAACGGTCGATATATCCAGTATTTGTTTTCCTTTGCGACCGGTATATAATACCACAGCTCTCTTGATCTTTTATGCTACAAGCATGCCTGCTGAGCGCACTCTCGAACGCTATCACGCTCCTGCCACACCTTCTGCGGCAGCAACCCCCACACGCCTCAACACTCCCACTACATCTGCAGCAGCACCACCCACTGGACCCCTGTGCCTCCCCAAGCTCCCGCCAGTCCCCCTCCTTACGAAGATGAGGATAACACAGGAGGCATACGAAGCCCAAAAGCGATAGGGCCGCACCTAGGCCCTCGCCAGGAGACAGGAAGAGCGGGGTCGTCAGGAGCAGAAGGTTTTATCGGCATCTAAAACGAACAAGTTCAGCGGCAACAACTTTCCACCCCCGAGGCTGCCGCCCAGCCCCCAGGGCACTAGTGGCTACCCTGGGTTGGTGACAGACGAGTAGGTCAATGTTATTCCCAGGTTATGTGAAGCATATCACTGACTGACAGTTGCACAGGGCGCTCCCCGCGTTCAAGTTTTATGTGGAGGCGGCCAACGCCGTCATACAAGGGTTGAAGTGACTTTTCGGTTCCCCCCCCCCCT